>OZ022424.1:5131755-5151544 GCA_963989365.1 Rhimphoctona megacephalus
GGACTCATCCAGTATTAAACTAAATTTGCGATCGCCAATGTCTTCTCGTAACGTTTGTCGAAAATGTGGGCTGAGGACATTTTTAACAATCTGCGTACATTTTGTTCGATGTAGTTGCACTTGAGCTGCTTCGCATTCTCTGAATTTATTGGCACAAAATGAACCTAGATGGTCAATCGAATTCATGTTGCCATGTACGACAGAGTAAAGTGCCAATGATGCCTCCACAGCTTTTTTACGATTGATGTTCACTGCATTCGACGAGGTTAATGTTATTGGCAGTGTTTTCTGACGTTGTGGATTGAAAGCATCGCTCATTTTGACGTGCTTCTCCCGAGCTGCATGTTTATTGATATCTGCCAGCCGAGCATTAAATTGTGTTTGACAATACGTACATGCAGCTTTTGTTTCATCACCTTCCACTTTTCGAAGCCATTTTTTGTACATTGTTTTCTCCATCCATACATTTCGAAATTTTTGTACATACTTCTTCTTTTTGTCTTTTTGCACCTCCATTCTTTAATGATTTTGTTAATCATATATTTGTTCCACGTGGTTTCTACAATCAGATTCTGAAATAAAACAATAAAATACGAACATAACCTATTTGTGCAATATATTGCATAATAACAAGCAGAGTCTATGAATACATCAATGAGTCTACAAATTGATTAGTAAACATTTGAAAGTGCTGTTATTTGAATAGAGTGTTGTTTATAATATTTACATACCAGTGAAAACAACAGCAAAAAACCGATATATGGTATCACATGCAAATAATTAATTACACGATACGCGATTGTAAAAAAGCGAATCGAAGACAAAACAAACTGAAGTTGTTTTTAGTTTTCACGCGGGACCACGGATTAGCAGACAGATTTGAGCGTATGGGAAAAAAGTTGGTTACCCACGTTTTATATTAACTACGAGGGAGATAGCAAGAAGGATAAAGAAAACCGCGAAAAGAAGGAAATTACAAATCTTCAAGCTTATTATTGTACGTACTTTTTGATACATTGTTGTTTCCACGAGTTTATTAATGAGAACCTGATCGAAATCGTGAAACTTCAATCTGTTTAGAATTTTTCCTTGAAAATAAAACAGTTCGTTCCACTGTTTTAGCTGATTCGGATACTTAATAATGCTCATCATTAAATGTACCTGCAATATTAACCATTAAGACATTCTCAATAAGTAAGTAGCGATAAATATAAAACAATAAACATTCATGCAGACTATCTGAAGAGTTTTCACGCAGCCATAATTGCTTCGATATCACTACAGTATTTTTTAGTGTTTATTCAATTAAATCAATTTTTATTTTTCTTAAATATTTCATGTTTATTCACTTTATTTCGATCAATACAAATTTTGAAACTTGACTTACTGTTGGAGAATATTGTCCTCGACACAAAAATTCTTAGAAAGCAGCGAACACAAAGCACATTTGCAGACTCGTGTCTGCAATAGGTGAATGAAATGATGCGGGGGAAATTAAAGTGAAAATAGTAAATTATATTGTCCCTGAATGACTGTATACGTTAATTAACGAGATAGGTATATTATTGTACATATACTAACGATCAGTTGGATGTTTTGGAGCACGATCGACACGTTTCGGCGTACATTCATTCATTACAAAAAAATGGAGTTCGACCGTTCGATGCGAACACGATCTTACGTAACAAATTGTAACTTCAGTGGTGGGGGTTTTACTAACGGTGCCACTATTTCTTGCTGTAATTGAATTTTGCAAATGATACACTTTATTCCAACGCGTTCGATCAATTTTTGTTTTAATTCACGTAATACGTGGTACTATGCAATTCTAACAATAACGTGTACTTTCGATTATTCAAAACGAATTTCAAAAATACGTTGCTATTTGTACAGTTTGTACTTAGCTGAATTGCAGGAATTAAAACACGTTTGAAAGAAAACAAGAAAACATGAAAGAATTGGTTAACGAAAAATAAAACATGTTTTTAACCGAGGTTTGATCTCTTAACGTCACGATCATTTGTTGACGCCCTTACCATTAAACCAAATTTTCAATTATCAAATTCGATCTTAAAATCGATCATGCTTATCACACTCGCTTGGATTCACAATGTTTTATTTTTTTGTTTGGATGTTGGAGTTTCGAATAATGATTAAAAAAAAGCACGTTGAATGAAAAGCAAAGACCAATCACAATTAAGTATATCTGAAACCATCAGTCGGTAAAGCAGTTTCCTGAGGTGAATGTGCTGTTGTGAGACAAACCAAATATCGCATTAAACATGTCACCAGAAATCGCTAAATATTCATTGGAAGTCACCAGATTAGGTACCAGATTACAAATGAAAAAAAATGTCACTGAGAGGGGGTCGGAAAGTACTAAATCTGGTGACAAAGTCACTAAGTTGGCAACGCTGGTGCTCTGTGGATCTACGAAGATCCGCACAAAGAGGAGAGCATAATAAGGTATGGGGAGAGAGAAAGGAGCATCGCGCGCGTCACCTCTCTCTCTTTCTCTCCCATAGTATAGCTCTATACACCGACAGCGATGTGGTATCGCGTGGACCTACGAAGAGCCGCACAAAGAGGAGACCGTGATAAACCGTAGAGAGAGAGAGCAATGCTATACTATGCTCTCTCTCTACAGTTTATCACGGTCTCCTCTTTGTGCGGATCTTCGTAGGTCCATGCGATATCACATCGCTGGTGCTGTATAGAGTTATACTATGGGAGAGAAAGAGAGGTGACTCTCGCACGGTCCTCTCTTTCTTTCTCTTCTATTATATATAAGAAGAGAAAGAAAGAGAGAGAGGGTCATACGAGGGTCACATCGTATATATATATATATATATATTGTGACGTTGTGGCCAATTCGTCACGAGTCGTGGTGGCGGTCCACCCAACACTGTCCTCGATATTAGCTCTAAGCCCGTAGACTTATGCGTTTCCTGTTTTATGACTCCGTCTGAGTCCCCCACGTCAAAGCCTAGTATTAAGCTCATGGCCTACGCACGCCGCCAACACCGGTCGTCTCCGGCTCACCGCACTCCGGAACATCACCTGAAAACCAGCAATCCAACTGAGTATTTGGACAACGGCGAAGATGAACCCACACCGAGCCCCGCGGAGACACTCAACTCCGCGACCCCCCTTTTCCTCACCACTCCTATCCCAGCCCCAACAAATAAGCACACGCACTGTAACCCCTGGTCCCCACAAACATTTAGCCCACACAACTTTAACCCCTCCCCGAACTCCCAATACTCCCCAGGCCCCGAAGAAAGATTGGCAACTCACCGCGGTAAGGGATGAAATCCCTTACCAAAAGAAGAAAACAACACCGCAAGAACACCGGAGCCGAGTCGGGACGTCTAACCTCAAAATCACCCGTCGTCCTCGGGTTACGCGAGGTCCTCGACCATGTCACCGCAAGGAATCGCCTCCCGGCGTCTAGGCTCCAGCCCGCGTCGAAAAGCATCGTCGAACTCCTCGTCACGAGTCCACAGCCCACCAGGAACACGATGACACACAAGCCCGTATTTCCGCGGCACAATTCGCAAACGTCAACAACAACATTGCGAGTCGCTCACCGGTAGTTACACCAACGACCACCGCGGCGCTAGTCAGCAGGGACGGTGCCTCTCAGCGCCGCGCCAGGATCTACGATCATTTAATACTTCGTGACGTCACGCCAAACTGCCAATCCAGTCCCGAGTTCCCCAGCCCGTCACCCTTCCCCTCACCCCTCTTACCCACAAGCCCATCGCAATGCGCGAAATCAATCAACGCCATTGGACCCCCCGTCGACGCGCGCATCGATTAATTATCGATCGATGTTGCGCAAGAAGAAACGAGCTCACGGACGCCGGAAACATCGTCACTTCATCACGACTCGGCGTGCGTACCGTGGCTCTCCGGCTCTTTATCTTTCTTTTTGGCGAATTTTCTTTTGGGCATTACGACGACAACGGCTATTCTCCCCTGCTTTAACGATTCGGAACGATTGGATTGTATTCTTTGGACGATCTGAGTAAGAGCGAATTGTTTTCGAGCCAGCGATTAAAAAGTAAGTCGTTTTATTCCCTTGTACAAGTCGCGACGAAGGAAGCACATGGCCGGCGGCCATCTTTCGTCACGACTTCCGAATCGACTCCGCTAGAAAGTGAGTATTGTTGCCCCAATTATCTTCCGAGCCCCTTTTGGACTCGTTTGAAGCCCTTTTTCACTTTTCCCCCATTTTTGCCGTGCCGATTACGCGACCAGGACAGTGCTGTGGTGTTAATTTTTAAGAATTTAGTGAGATAGTGCGCGCGGGCAGCGGCCCGGTATTCCCCCCCCCCCCCCAGTGACCACGTGCGAGCCGGCGAGTTCGAGTTACTTTATTTTTCTTGCCCCCTTATTGTTTGTTCGGCGAAAATACGCGGCGTCAGCGTTTTACCGCGACTCAATAAATCGCCAATCGATACATCGATTTGTTCCCCGATCTTTTCTTTTCTATTGTTCACGCCGTGGTCACCTAGTCATACAGTTCCTATGTTTTTCTTTGATGTCGTTTTTATTTTATGTTAGCCCCTTTTCGTCGACAATCGCGCGAAGTGAATACCCCCTCCCCTTCTTTTTGGTACTAGTCCTCGTTCTAATTATTCACGGGTATTATAAGACGCCTGAGTGACAGGTGCCCGCGCCCCGAGATTATCGAGTCTGCTCAATTATTATTATTGTACTTTTCTTTTGCCCCGAGCTAGCCTCCCATTTTGTATCGTAGTTATTAAGCTAAGCCCCATTGTTATCGAGTGAGAGGTCAGAGGAGCCAGTATTTATTTCGTTTCTTTTGTTATCTCTTTTTTCGGATTGGTAAAAACAGAGTTAACTGGCGCCCAAGTAAGCTGTGTAATTATTAAATAAATTGTGACTGACCCTCCAACAATTCCGCATTAATTATTTATTTATTTTATTTTTGCCTCCCTGATTTTCCCCATTTTCAGGGATCGGTGGCGAAATATACGTCACAATATATATATATATATATATGTATGTTATTATTATATTATTAATTATTATATTATTATTATATATAAGAAGAGAAAGAAAGAGAGAGAGAGTCATACGAGGGTCACATCGTATATATATATATATTGTAACGAAAACACTTACGCGTAGTCCCGGCACTTCTTTATAAAAACATTATCCTGATTTTATCCCGTATTACGTCCGATATCCGACATTTTTTTGTGAAAACGACGCGACAACGTCTCGCGTGCGTTTGTTGACAGTTGTTGTCGGCGGCCATCTTGAACACTATGCGAACGGCGAAGCTACACTTACGAAAGCGTCTGGCCGCCGCCTATCGTGAAAAACCGGAACTAAAAAATGCGTACGTGACTTTTTACACGTTTCGGTAATTAATTATTAAAAAGACATTAAGGTAATTAAAATAACGCGTAAAATAAGCAGAAAAATCCGACAAATCGAAGTGAATAACTCGCGCGGTAAATTTATGCGAAAATAACCGGTAATTTAAGAGAGAAAAGAACGAATGTTTGTGCGCATGCGCGTGGGACAAGCGACAAGGGAACGCACAAATGAGAGAGTGTGTTTTCCATTATTTCAAAATTTATTAAAAACTTTTTCATTACTGAGAAATTTTTGCGAAATGTTTAAACAAATTTAGGAAATGATCAAATGTGATAAATTTATTATAAAAATTGGTGAATTACGAAAATTGTTAATTTTTGCGCAGGCAATGCGTAAAGTGGGGGTAGCGTCGGACAAATTAAAGTATGAGAATGCGAGAGTGGGGGAAGCGTCGAACGAATCCTAAAAATATTGTAAATGAGCGTACGCAGAACGGGTTCGAGACTACCCGGCGAGCGAATCGGAACTCGAGCGCGAGAACAAAGGATCTGCTGGGTATAAAAAGCCGTGCACAGCAGCAGTGAGGAAGCATTCTGCTCATTCTGAAAAGAGAGCTCGGAGAGACAACACGCTCTCAGCAGCAGAGATCCTTCCTAGTTCCAGCAGCATAATAACCTATCTTTCTTATCATATTTGATGCTTGGAGTATCGGAGCGGTTCGGCGACGTTCAACTCCCATAGTCCAAGGTCAATTCCTATTCCTTTAGTTTTTTCCTATAATTCCTTGATGCTTGGAGTATCGGAGCGGTTCGGGGACGTTCAACTCCCGTAGTCCAAGGTCATTCTTTAATTTTTTTACATTTTTCCTTTTTCCTGTGGGTGCTCGGGGTATCGGAGGTGTTCGGCGACGTTCACGTCCCATAGCTCGGGGTCTGCATCCTTACCTGTGGTGTGTGGGGTATCGGCGTCGTTCGGTGACGTTCGGGGCCCGTAGCTTGCATACTGCGTTTCCTCTAATTAATTTTATCTCTTTAATTTATACCTGCTGGAAGTGGGAAGCCTGCTTGCTCTTTTTTAATTAAAATTTGCTAATTAAATTTATGTTTTGAATTATTTTATTCAAAATTCTTTTCGATAAAATATAATCAGTCTGCGTCACTCATTATACTCAGCAATCCTCGTCTATCCTAAAAATCATCAATAATCCTGAATTCGATAATCCAAAAGGCCGCGGTAAGATTATCTATTATATAGAATCAATTGAAAACATAAAATTATCATTATTATTATATCGAGTCAATCCACTTTTGGATTATTAAAATTTTGAATTATTTTTATTATTCACTATGAAATAAAAGTGAATTTCGCGGCAACGTAAAGCCCTATTAATTGTTATTTCATATTAAATAATTCAATTATTGTTTGAATTAGTACCATTATTATTCTATAGACAAAGCATCACCGAGTATTTCAATTATTATTGTGAATTATCCTCGAAGATATCGTTTTTTATTATTTGACCATTATTATTGTTATTTTTCTAATTTAAATGATAATTCAGACGCGAAAAGGGAAAATAAATAAATATCATCGTTTGAATAGTTACCGACCGAGAAATAGAATTGATACCGTTTTTTTTTGTTCTGATCCGGATTAATAAATAAATTCAGGCAAATAAATAACCCGAACGCGAAATAAAACAAATATTCATTTATTGTAACAAAAATCGGAAATTTTACATTGTTTAATTGAATAAATTAATTTTGTTATTATTTTGAACACAAAATCCGCGTTTCTCACGTTTTTTTCATACCTGCTCCAAAATTATTTAAAATTATTTAGGAAGCTCGGACCTGCGCGTAGCGACGTTTAGCGTATGGCAAAAGCGTTCCGTTACAATGTATATGTATGTATGTTATTATTATATTATTATTATATTATTAATTATTATATTATTATTATATTATATATAGTAATATAATATAATAGAGAGAGAGAGAGAGAGAGAGAGAGAGAGAGAGAGAGAGAGAGAGAGAAATAAGGAAAATATGGCTTGCTGTTTATACAGAGGCTAAATATTAAATTCCTCATTGAGCGCATCTCAGGGCTTGTTGGTAACGTGTAGTCAAAACATTAAACTCCTCGTTGCTTAAAGATGCATTTACGCGTGACACGTAACAGAAAAATATCTGCTACTGAAATGTATCTTTTCTGTTGCTTACAACCCCGTCATCAAAAAGTTTTTTCATCGCTTCAGAATATTCATTACATGGAGCATTTGATATAAATTTATCTTTTTCTACTGCATACGGTCTCATCATCAAAAATGGGGCAGCTTCGAGACACTAATACGTCCTTTGCAAAAACGTCTAATTCTCTTCCATCTTCAGTCTTTGGGTGACACGCGTGCGAGTATCGTCTCTCTCTCCCAATATATAAAAATATAAATACGTTTCCTTTTTTTCTTAATACATTTTTTTCGTTACAATGTATCCGCGGTATACTGATTTTAGTTTTCTAGAGTTTATGTTTGTGTGTCGTGTTGTGCGTGTCGTGAGTGTTGATTGTGTGTATATACGTTCCACGGAGTTGGAAAGAGCATGCTCGCATTACAACGAGCTGCTTTACCAGTTTTATAGGGAGCGTCGATTAGGACGGGTAATCGAGCGCGCGCGTATAACGCCAGGGGTGAGCTGTGTCGTTATGACACCGATGAGTGCCGCTGTTTACCGCGGCGAAGTCGTGTATATGGACAGCGAGGGGTATACGGAGGTGTATCTGGTTGATCACGGTGAAAGCGCCTTTTTTGACGCTAGTAGCCTGTATCAACCATTTACAATACTGTCTGTAATACCGGCTCTGCTATTTGAATGTACGTTGCACGGTCTCGGCTATCTCGGTGGCCTTGATTACGCGGGGCGAATGCTCGCCGATCTGTGTGAAGGATCTATTGTATCAGCTGTCCCTATGAGAACCACGTCCTCCTCCTCCTCCCTCAGTATCCAACTCTACGATACCGCAGGACACAATCTGGGTGCGCGGGTCGTAGCAGGGCTACATGAGGAGGATAATCAGGGGTACGACAACGATGTTGTCGTTGGCCTCGAGGACGACGAAAACTTTAGTTATAACGACGATGAGGAATAAGCAAGTGTATGTGTGTGGGTGTGTGTGTGTGTGTGTGTGTGTGTGTGTGTGTGCGCGCGCGCGTGTGTGTGTGTGTGTGTGTGTTCGAAATAGAATAAGTTTAGTGGGTAAAAACATAAGTGCGGTAAAAGACTGAGAGAGAGCAGCTACCACCACACAAGAAAGAGAAAAGAGAGAGAGCGAGCCAGCGTTTGAGTAAGTTTTATTTTTATATTTTAATTTGAATTTTTCATTATTATCATTTCCATTATTATTATATAATAATTTTCATTATTATTATTATTATATAATAATTTTCATTATTATTATTATTTCGTTATTATTCGGGCCGCTATGGCGACATCCTACCACACCCTCTCTCTCTCTTACCACCCTCTCACCCTCCCCCACCACCGCTCGACCAAACCGAGCCGGCGGGGGAGACCGAGGAGTGGGGGCAGGAGTGGGGATAGGAGTGGGGATCGCCATAGTGGCCCACATACTACTCGTCACAAATTTTTGGCGCCCAACGTGGGGCCTGATAAAAATCTCCTTTTTGCACACTTTCGAAAATTCTCCGAATACATTGCCCAATTAGAAATTAAAATTCTTTAATCGATTTTTTTTGTTGGCAGTTTGAGAATTTAACGCGTAAGTCGCGTTATCCGAAAGAGTTCCCCCCACTACTAATAGTGCTCACCCGTGACCCTCCCCTTTTACTAGCTCACCACAGTACTCCGGCGCGAGATTAGTCGCGCAATATTATTTATTGCCAATAATTGTTGTTTACGGTATTTTATTGACTCATATTTTGCAAATCTGTATTTTTATAGAAATTTTTGTGTTTTTGGTAGAGCGTTGCGAAACTTCGCCGCTCACTTGCAGTGATCACCCCCTCCCCCCATTAATTAGTGTTTCTCACCCCTTTTCAACCCCGATAATTTATACTGCCCCAGTATTTTTGTAATTTCCGTATTTTAGGTGGATTTTCAATTGCCGAGGAATACCCTCGACATAATACAGAGTAAAATCACCCGAAATCGAGTATTGAGAATTCCTACGGTTCCCTTTCTCGAAATTTGATTTTACCCCGACAATTAAATTATTTGAAGCCACTTTTTGAGATTTGCGGTACAATCGTCGTGTTATTAGGAGTCGAGTCATTCCCTTTGAGATTCTTACCGACGAATAAAGTCGTTTTGGTCATATTAGTCGTTGTTCGTGATGGAAGATCAACTTAATATTCCCACTTCGACCATTACGGTAACTACCCCCTCCTGTACAGCCCCCATTATGACAACCGCGACCATAACGGGCGCGACCCATTCGCACACATCTCACTCGGCTGAGACAGTTGACATTAGGGCGAGAATAGTGGAAATCCGGACACAAATCGCCAGTATAGCTGACATTAGACAATTGATTAATTGCTGCGATCGTTCGGGAATAACCTTGAGCGGGACGGTAGAGGATATACAGGACCGACTTTTGCGATTTGAGATCCGAAGCCGATTCCCTCAAATCCCGGTGGCATGGGACGAAGACTTGGATGAGCGAGCTGGATTCCCGTACACGCTCACTCATGCCATGGAAACTCCCGAAGTTTGGGAAGTTATCCGTCCTAGCCCCACAGCTGCTGTTCCTTCCGAACAGCCAGCCACTTTACAGCCTAATATTCGGCGATCATCCCCAATAAGGCCCGCTCTTAATACCGGGCAGTCGAGAGGACCTTATCAAGACCCAATTGAGTTCGAAAATGATTTTAGTTTAGAGGACCCCCCCGAAAATTTGCATGAGCCCTTAGTCCCTGCACCGGGATGAAATCAAGGGCCTACCGTAACGTTTGCTCTTCCTCCTTCACCCAAGATGGTTCGAAGACCCCTCACTACTCTCCCCTTATCGCATCGTTCCTACCCCCTCCTCCCCGAAGTTCGAGAATCTAGTCCCCTCGCGCAAGCCAACCTGACGAGAACCTATACAGTCCTTATGACGAGACCGCAGCATAATAGCACTCGTCTACCTCCTCTCCTCCCCCAGACCCCTAGACCTAGTCCTTATCCCCCGCCCCCTATGACAGGTTATAGCCAAACTCCAATGGAATTTACCACCACTCGTTCCGTTCGAGACAGTGGAGCGGGAAACCACTGGAAAAAGTACGGTCCTAAATTTGCCGGAAAACGTGACGAGGACGTGGAGGAATTTCTCCACGAATTGCACGAGTACGGAGTAGGACAAGGCTTGTCCGAGGACGAGCTGTTGCGTGCTTTACCGGAAGCCTTCACAGGAGATGCGCGCCTCTGGCACCGAGTCGAACGAAAAAACTGGAGTGATTACGAGGGATTCGTATTTCATTTCCGGGAACAGTTCGGACACGGAGATCTCCAGGACCGCGTGAGGCACGAGGTGGAACTTCGTACTCAGGGGTCTGGCGAGCCAGTCGCGGAATTCTTGGTAAAATTGAGAGCCCTTTTCGATCAGTTTAACCCTCCCCTTTCCCTCGAGACCCAATTGGACATCTGCTGTCGCAACCTCCAACCCACGCTGGCCGCGCACGTGAGAAGAAACGAAGTGCAGAGCTACATCGATCTCAAATGCATTTGTCGTCGACGAGAGGAACTAGTCGAGCGAGCCAAGCAGTATCGTCCCCCTCCCACTCCTCAACAGTCATCCTTCCCTTCCAGCGCCTTTAAGGCAACGGAAAAGAGTTCTTCAGGGAAAGTGGCGGCTACCTAAGCCACGAGAAACTCGAAAAAAGCAAGCAAGCCCCAAAATCCTCCCCAACAGAGTTCCCCCCCTCAAAGTCAGCAATCCCAACCTCCTAAGCCCCAAGAACACAGTTATGCCGCGGTGGCGAGCTCGGCGAAACTCAATTGGTCACTCCCCCCATCGAACGTCCCCCCTCTGTCCCAAGTTGCCCCGAAGACCAACCCTCAACAGGGTAATTCTCCCAATCAGCCCACGTACCATTGTTACAATTGTCGTCAGCCTGGTCACATTTATCGGGAATGTCTGAAGCTTTTAGGCTACTTTTGCCGCGTTTGTGGCTATCCCGGAACTACTGCGAGCTAGTGTCATCGGTGCGCGAGTAGACGAGCGGGAAACGGCCAGCCGGGGGGACAATAAAACCCCTGCCCCCCCGTAGGACGTTTCATGGACCGGCTCAGTCCCCCGATGTCCCAGAAACCCTCATCGAATCATTGGAGGAACAAGTTCGATCCAAGCGGTCACGACTTGCCATCAGATATCACCACTCAGTCAGTTCGCAAATCTTACGTCTCGAATGTTTGAACCAGACAACATGCCAATGCTTCATACATACAGGCGAAGGATTGAGTGATCATGGGTTGATATGGCGAGAAATTGACACGGCATTTCAAAATCGCTTGTCAACGGGTGCCGTAATCAATCGTGATTACATCGATCCACGGAGGTTCCTACTAGATTCGTATGAACTAGTCGCAAAACAAGTGGCTGGATATATCGAAAAATTCAACAGCATAAAAGTGAACACCGCGTTCAATAGAGAGTTCACCGTGGGTGATAAGCGTGCGAATAAAAGTATCAACACGGGAAATGTTGAACTTTTTACAACATCGGACCTGAGTGAGTGGTATCGAAAGCGCGTCGTGGAGTCAACACTAAAATCGCTCGACGAGTTCCAGGATAGTGACAGCGGCTGGACATTAGCAGCAATATCGAATTTAACTGTGAATATAAACAAGTGTAATGCAATGCGTGCGAGATGTCTCATTTCATTGGCGAAACGCGTTCAGTTAAAGAGAGCAGTGGTAAATGTGAAATCGAAGTATAATGCGTGCTTTGGATGGGCGATGGTTGCTGCTCTTCATCCAACAGCAAAATGCAGTGAATGCACATCTTCCTATCCGCATTATTCGACGATATTCAATCTCCAAGGTATCAACTTTCCCATGACGTTGGACCAAATCGGGAAGTTTGAAAAGTTGAACAATCTTTCAATCAACGTCTGCCGTGAGAAGAAAGACACCATTCTACCGGTTCGCGTTGGCAAGGAGAAAAAAGAGACATACGTTAACTTGCTGTACGTTGAAGACGCGGTGGGATGTGGGATTGGACACTTTGCGTGGATTAAGAATTTATCCCGCCTAGTGAACTCGCAACTTAACATCGATGGAGATAAAAAATTCATCTGCGATCGATAAGTATATTTATATTCATATACTGTAATTTTATGCTTCACAATGTATAATACATTTTTAAATAATGTTGAAAAAAATGATTATTTTACAGATGCCTGCACTACTTCCAATCCGTCGACAAGCTGCAGTTGCATGAAATGGATTGCGGTGTACTTAACGATTCCGCAGTACGATTACCAGCCGAGAACGACAAATGGTTGGAAATCACATATGCCAATCGGAAGGAGGGTCTCCCATTCATGGTCTACGCAGATCTCGAATGCATCCTGGAGAAAACCAGTGCTGAAGAGAGGGAGAAGAACAAGAGTCTTCATCATCGTGTCTTCAGCGTTGGATATTACGTCAAGTGCTCCTACGATGATTCGCTATCGGGATATCACGAACGCCGATGCGAAAACTGTGTGGAATGGTTCGTAGGAGAACTTAAAAAACTGGCATTGCGAGTGGAGAAAATTTTATTAACAAACGTTCCGATGAAAGATTTGACTCCACAAGAGTGGAAAAAATTTCGGGAGTAAAAAGATAGCCATATTTGCGAGAAACCTTTTGTCGGGAGTGATGAGCGTGTTCGCGATCATTGCCATCTGACAGGGGAATTCAGAGGTCCGGCACGTTCAAATTGTAATTTAAACTATCAGAACTCATTTTTCATTCCAATAGTTTTTCATAATTTATCCGGTTATGACGCGCATTTTATAATAACTGCGTTCGAGGGGAAAATCGATTTGCTCCCTATAACAAAAGAAAAGTACATCTCCTTCTCGAAAACTGTTCAAACGTCCAAAGACACGCGGAAAAATATAAAATTACGTTTTATCGACTCATTCAGATTTCTGAACACAGGTCTCGATAAATTAGCATCATTTTTAACTTCAGACAAACTTACAACTTTGAAATCGTAGTTTCCCGACGTCGACGATTTTCATCTATTGACACGAAAAGGTGTCTTACCCTACGAATACATTGATAGTTTTGAAAAGTTAGATGAAACGGAGTTTTCACCGCGAGAAGCATTTTACAGCTCTTTAACGGAGTCAACAATTTCTGAGAAGGAATATACTCATGCTAAAAATGTGTGGGAACGATTTTCAACTCGAACGCTCGGTGAATACAACGATTTATATTTAAAGACTGACGTATTACTATTAGCCGACATCTTTGAGAACTTCCGCGATACTTGCCTGGAAAGTTATGGTTTTGACCCTGCGTTTTACCATACTCTCCCCGGATATACCTGGGATATACCTGGGATGCCATGAATATACAAAGGTAAAGTTTGAATTGCTTACGGACATCGACATGGTATTATTCGTGGAGAGAGGTATTCGAGGTGGTCTCAACAATGCTCCAAAAGGCATGCCCGTGCCAATAATAAGTATATGGACTCATATAATCCATCTATACCATCCTTATACTTGATGTATTACGGCATTAATAATTTGTATGGATGGGCAATGAATGAACCGCTGCTGTACGCAGATTTTGAATGGATTGATGATATTGCAAGCATTAATGTAGAATCAGTTCCATTAGATTCTGAAAATGGTTATATACTTGAGGTTGATTTAGAATATCCAGAACACTTGCACGATGCGCATAGTGACTTACCGTTTTGTCCAACGCATGATAAACCTCCGGGCACGCAGCAAGAAAAGCTGCTTGCAACGGTGAACGGGAAAAAACGGTATGTCATACACTATCGTGCATTGCAGCAGTATTTGCAACATGGATTGAAAATCACCAAAAATCATAGAGTCTTGAAATTCTAGCAATCTTCCTGGCCGCAAACATACATACATTGATTTGAATACTCAGTTTCGTACACGTGCGAAAAATGATTTTGAAAAAAATCTATTAAAATTGATAAATAATGCAGTTTTTGGAAAAACTATGGAAGATGTTCGTAGCCATGTACAAGTCAAATTGTTAACGGAATGGGCAGGCCGATGTGGAGCAGAGGTTAATTATGATCGCAAAATCCAACTTTCACAGTCGAAGTATCTTTGCAGAAAATTTTATCGCTGTCGAGTTGCGAAATCTTCAAGTCAAGTTTAATAAACCAATATATATGGGCATGTCGATTTTAGACATCTCCAAAACTTGTCTATATGCGTTTCACCACGAATTCATAACTCGAACGTATGGAAATAAGCGTAAAGTCATGTATACAGATACTGATAGTTTAATTTACCATATTGAATGTGACGATGTATATGAGGACATGAAATGCAATCTCGACAAATATGACACCAGTGACTATCCCCATGACAATGTATATGATATACCGCTTGTCAACAAAATGGTCCCTGGTCTCATGAAGGATGAGAACAACGGGGCCATAATGACTGAATTTGTTGGACTTAGATCGAAAATGTATGCGACGCGAGTTGAGGGGAAGAATGATGTTAAAAAAGCGAAAGGTGTAAAGAGTAATGTTGTTGCGAGAACCATAAAATTTGAAGATTATGTGAAATATCTCGATGAGCAGATTGAAATGAAGCGTTGCCAATCATCGATTCGATTGACATTACATAATGTCTATACCATAACACAGACAAAAATCGCTCTATGTCCGCACGATGACAAGCGGTATATTATACCTGCAACGGTAGACACGTTGCCATGGGGCATTACAGTATTCTCAAATGTTCGGAAGCAATGGAAACGTAGAGAATTTTAAACCAAGAACGCGTATGTATGTGTATGAGAGAGAGAGAGAGAGAGAGAGAGAGAGAGAGATTTGTAGATTTTTTATTATTGCCCAAGCATCGCTATAGGGCAAAGGAATTACAATATCATAGAAGATAATTAAAATATATAAAAATATACAACTTAAACTAATTTTAAAGATTTCATAACAAAGAACCAAAAAGTTCATATGTTTCAATCTTACATAACCTATAAGGTGGTGTATAGAGATAATAATAATAATGATACAATACAATGCCGACTAAATACCGTAGTATATCTCTCCAATACGTACATCATAATTCATTTTCACTTCATTTTCCGTGATATTCATATTTTAATATTTGTAAATCTTGATATTAATATTTGAATGCAGATAATGTTTAAGGGGACCGTATGGTCTAGAAATTTGAAAAAATCGATTTTTTTTTTTTTCGATATGTCGAAAGTATAGTATCTCAAGAATATACTGTGAAATTTTCATGCGGAAATTCTCAATATTACAGCTTCTACAGCCCATAACGCAGGTAGAGAGCGGTCCGCGACACGAAAACGTTCAAAGCCTTATTGGACACAAAGCCTTACGGGGATGATTTTTTAGTTTGCAAAAAAGAATGTGTTTTGCATGTTAAAAAACGTTTGTACAAACGTGCTGTTGATGCGAAAAAAAACATGCACAAATAAAGAAAGCAACAAAGAAATTGACAGAAAAAGAAGAGGGAAAAAAGACACAGCGGAAATCGATAAATAAAACACCGAAGCGTCAACAATTGACGAATAAATTATTGCAAGAGCTGTCAACTTATTACGGTCTAGCAATTAGACGTAATTCAGATTCGACTGAAGGGATGAGAAGTGAAATATGGGCAGCATATTATCACAAAATTTCAACAGATGAAAATCCGCAACACTCGTACTGTCCTCCAGGTTCCGAATCGTGGTGCAAGTGGCGTCAAAGTGAGGCTGCAGGTACTTTAGACACCTACGAGCACCCACCTGCTCTGTGCGATGAAGCACAAGAGATATTAAAACCAATTTATGAAGAATTGACAGCAGAGACTTTATTGGAAAGGTGTATTGGCAGTAATACGCAGAACAATAACGAAAGTTTCAATGCTTGCGTGTGGCACCTTGCGCCGAAACATCTGTTTGCCGGAAAAAAAATCATTGATATTGCCACTCACATTTCCGCTTGCATATTCAATGAAGGATTTGCATCCCTATTGAAAATAATGGAGACCATGGGCATAACAATCGGGCCACAAGCGGAGCAACTAGCGCAAAACCGAGACGAGCTGCGAGTATCGAGCGCCAACCGTAGGAGCACGGACAACTCCAAAGAGGCTCGGACAGCTCGAAGAAATGAAAGGAGTGAGGAAATCTTGAATTATGACCGTTCCGAAGGAATCCTATATGGTGCCGGAATCGCGGATTAACTGTAAGTATTCAAAATTTGCTCAATTTTTGAAAATATCTGTACCTCAAACTTTAAACTCATTTATCTCGAAACGACTTTTTTCGGCACTGCGCAGGTGAAAACAAAAAAACTATTCAACCGAATCACTTGAAATTTGGATATGTTGTTCACAACATGTATGGCTATCGTCGGAACTACAATCATAATTTTATTTAAATAATTTCTTATTGTTTATACTAAAAAACTAGTGAAAAAAAACCCGATGTTACGAATTTTTTTTCAAAAGCGCGCCATTTTGTCAATTTTTAATTTTTTCGATTTGTTCTAGTCCCGACCATAACTGCACTCTTTCTGATTAAGAATCTTCTTGAATTTTGTGTTTCAGATGAGTAGAAGTCTCGGATCGATCTTCACCGTCCGGGTCGGATTTTTCGAGAGGGTCGTCTTCAATGCCAATTATATGATAATAAACACTGTTTTTAAAATTAAAAAAAAATTTTTTGTATACTTAATAAAGGTAGTAATAAACCCGAAAAGTTAAAACATCGATTTTTAAATTTTTTAAGGCAAAAAAAAAATCGTGAAAATAGGTGAAATTTTCGTGCGCTAGACCATACGGTCCCCTTAAAGTTTATGCTTGGGTACCGAATTCAGACTCCAACAGAATTTTTTGAAGTTTTAGCTTAAATAGAGCAAGTGATTGAGATTGCGTGATATCGGGCGGAAGGGAGTTCCAGAAATATGCCGCTGACAACTGAAAGCCATTGTGATAAATCGAAGTTCTATGAGTGGGTATATTAAAGATTTCGGTACTCGATGTACGCGTTGATCTTCGTAGAGATTTATCAACAAGAGGAAGCAGCTCCTTGATGTAATCAGGAACTTTCAAGAAAAGTCTTCTATGAGTTATAATAGCCAAAAAAATAGAGCCTACGATTTTTCACAGATAACCATTTAAGCTGTTTACGATACTCAGTTACATGCTCGTCACGTCTAAGATTGAAAATAAATCTTATGCAACAATTTATAAGCTTCTGTAATTTACTGTTTTGCTCCTCAGTACATCCATGATATATTAAACAGCAATAGTCAATATTTGGGATGATCAAGGCAATAACTAATTTAATTCTGAGTTCAGTCGATAAAGAATTTTTATGATATTTTAATTTATGTAAGATTGCATTTACTTTTTGACTGATCATATATATATATTTGCGCCACGATAGATCGGAAAGCATATTAACACCTAGATTTTTCGCTTCGATGGTGAAATCTAAGATAGAACCATTTAGCTGGATTTGCCGCAACAATGATAGTTCAATGGTTCTAACATACGCATTACTTCCAATAATCATCGCAACTGACTTTTTCACATTTATTGATAATCCATTAGCGTACGCATATTCAGCAATTACATTCGCATCATAACTGATTTTCGCTATCGCTTGATTTAATTCAGAAGGCTTGCAATGGATATAAATTTGTGTATCATCAGCAAAGATCATTCTATTGCTATAGCTGATGTTATTGCCAATATCATTTATATAAAGCGTAAAAAGAAGTGGGCCCAGCACCGAACCTTGCGACACTCCAACAGATGTATTTAACCACCTCGAACATTTCCCCTCATCGTCAACTACGGCTTGACATCTCTCAGTAAGATAAGAAAAAATAAATCTAAGCGCTGCATGTGAAAAACCAAGCGCGCCTAATTTCATCAATAGTTTGAGATGAGGCACCATGTCAAATGCTTTACTAAAATCAAACGTTACTAAAATAGTCAATCTCGCATCATCAATTGAGCGTCTAATATCCTCGACAACTTTTAAAAGTGCAGTTTGTGTACTATATGATTGTCTATATGCAGATTGCATTGGATCTTGCAAATTCTTTTTTATCAGATATAAAACCATCTCTTTAAAAAGAAGTTTCTCAAAAAGTTTAGAGAAATCCGGTAAGTTTGCAATGGGACGAGTATCCGCAGGAGAGAGTGGTGTTTTGCATTTTAATAACGGTCTGATAAAAGCTCTTTTCCATTTCGATGGAAAGTGAGAGTGAGTGATCGAGAGATTAAATATTTCAGTAAGCAAGAATAAAATGGAGTGAGACGATTTTTTAATAGAAAATGCCGAGACTCCATCTGATCCAGACTTCAATGAGGTTCATTTTAGCGCATTTACCTGTTGCAACACCTGCTCTTCTGTAAGACGAGGAAATCTGAACGACGAGTCAGTTTCAGGTATCGAGACAAGAGCATTGTTTAGATCATCAAGCGTTAATGGCAAGTGTGCAGATGAAAAAGAGACATAGAAGATATTGAGCTGATCAGATGAGAAGAAATGGAAAGGTGAAGAATTTCTAGATTTTACAAGTCCTAGATTTGTAAGTTCTTTCCACAGACGTGACGCATCGTTTACATCATATAGTTTCCTGTAGAGATAATCATTTTTTGCATTTCTAATAGCAATCGTAACCTGCTCACGAACATTACGATATATTTCATAACTAAGTAAATCTTGTTTACGCTTGGTCTGTTTATATAGCCTGTTTCGTTCATGAATTATATTTGTGATTTCATTCGATACCCATGGCAAATATTTTTTGGAACTGATGAAAGTACGAAGAGGTGCATAAATATCTAGTGCACTACACAAAGTATGCCCAATGGTATCTACTGTACGTTCAATATGATCCGAATAATTATACTGAATATCAGTAGTGTTAAGATTTGTAATGAGATTACAGCCAGTGAGGCAAGAAGTTATATAAGCATTAAAGTTTTGATGGTCGAAATTTCTTATTGATCTTCTAGAGATTTTACGTGAGCCTACTGATGAACAAGTAAATTTATATTCCAGTTCCAATAAATCATGCCCAGCAATAAAAGCAGCCGAAGTTCTTCTGAATGATTTTAGTTTGTCATCACTATCAAGGATAAAAACATCAAGCCATGTATCCGAATGACTAGTATGATAAGTTGCTTGAGATGGTACTAAGAAAAACGCATCAGAGTTTATAAATTCTC
>OZ022424.1:5151744-5291744 GCA_963989365.1 Rhimphoctona megacephalus
AGTTGTATTGTGCATATGCAGACATATCTACAAGATCAGCTTGCCACGTCTCATCCAGGCCGCGTATATACACATGTCGATGTGGATAGTTTTCGCTGAGCTGGCTTATGCAACTCCTCCACCACAGCACGCTTCTTTCCATTCATGATTATTCTTTCTCCCCCACAACGCTTTTCATCATATGTAGAAGATAGGGGTCTGAAGATTTTTTTCCGTTTCACATCGGTTTTCGACATCTTGTACAAGTCTAATGTCACTCCTAAGTTCCGCGATCACACGTTTCAAACTGTCTATTTCTGCACGAAGATTGATCAGATTAGCTCTCACACGATCTTCAAGAGCATTTCCATTTAATTCACACTGGTGATTCATTCTATGAACTATACTACCGGCGGTAGCATTGATGCGGTCGGTCAACACATCGAGTGTTACAACATCCCCTGCATTTTTCGTCTCACCAACATTACACAGTCGTTTCCGTTCCAAATTATAATGACCGTCTGCGGTAGTCTTGAAACCAACACCCGGTTTACTTAGAGGGCCCACACCATGTCTTTTCAACTGTCGCCCAAATACATCAACGATCATGTTGGGAATGTGTGAAAAAAGAGCTGACACATTTTAATAAATGATTTCAGCTTCACGCAATTCCTCAATAATCGATATAATCTCATTCGAATATGATGAGTTGCCAGCAGTTTGTGATGCAAACAATAAGCGAAGACGACCTACTAGTTTATTCGGATCGTCCCCGATAAACATAATCGAAACAGGTATTTTTTCGTGCCACCTTATACTTTGGCATACCCCCATCTTTATGCCCACCATATTGCTCCAGTATTTTTGATATATAATTTTTAAGTTTTATCGATATATATTCATAAGTTTTATCATAGCGTATTGCACCATTACGTTTATAATTTTTTCTATGAACATTCGTAGCAATAACAATTTTCGAATAATCTTCCAAATCGTTTGGTGTTACATATTTCAACTCAGGCTCTTTTTTGAACAACAACTCAACGAAGCCAATATGTTTCGAATACTTTTTATCTCCAACATGAATATGATCATCTGCGAACTGAGTCGGTGAGTCACCGATCATTAATTTATCATTTGCAAGATTTCGTACTCCATATATGCCATCCATTCTTGTTTTTTATTGCTACGCAGCAGTCCCAGATATTCATGTATAAAGGCATGAGCATCTCCAGATGATTCGTCGTCATCATCGTGAGCTAATGGCTCTGCATAGTCATCAGCATCAGCTAAGGGCTCTGCATCACCTTCAATTGCCTCATGTCAAATATCATTAGAAGAAATGTCATGGAGCGCGCTGTTTTCCTCATCCTCCTCCTCCTCCTTCTTGATATTCACTTTTTCATCCTTAATTTCATGTTTCAGATTGTTGTTATATGAAACCAGCTCCTCTAACGGTTTAGCGATCGTGTTGTGCCCCCCATAGCATCCAAAAATCAGTTGAAACAAATTGCGAAGTAAATCGACGGCAACAGGAAGCCAATATAAATAAAATTGTAAGATAGCACATTCCTAAGATCAATCGCCGCATGGGTATATCGACCCTGAGCGAGCTCACCCCAAAATGCTGATGGTGCATCATGCCACCGATCGCTCGAGAATATTCGATAGCCAATTAAAATATAGTAGGGGTAAAATTAATACCATTTGGGGGAAATACACGAATCATTAAAAGTCTCGAGAATGCCCAAATTCGGCAGTCTGCGACAGTCTACAAAACAATCTAGAACGATTGGTCTCATGGCAAATCACCTTGACTTTGTACACCTTTTTAACTTCACTTTTCTCAATAAACCTACATTATCTTATTTTTAAATATCGAGTTGGAGTTTCGGCTCATTCATTGGCAAATAATCTCAAAATACCCGTCCCCGATAACTCGTCCCCACGTGACGGTCTTCGCGAGCACAACAATCGGTTTAAACACATCTTGCATTTTCTGCTGTGCTGTATCACGACCACTTTTTAACTTTGACTTTGAGAGTTGACCACCTTGTTTCTCCGACACCATCTCTCATACGACTAATCGGAAAAATCGTATAAATGCGACTTTATAATGCGAATAATGCTCAGTCGAGTTGTAGCCGCCGGTGATGATTGTGCACTATAAACCTGGTTAAGGTTTAGTCAACAGTGTAATCGATAATCTCCCCGTGGAATCACATCTACCTGACTACCAATATTGCGGACCTGGTATAAAAGTGGTCAAACGTCTTGCCCGTAGTGTTCCTGGTATAAACCCATTGAACGCTGCTTGCAAAGAGCACGATATTGCATATTCGAAAAATCGTGATAATCTAGAAGCGAGACATTTGGCGGATAAAGTGTTGGCTGAATAAGCCTGGCAACGTGTAACCTCAAAAGACGCTAGTCTTGGTGAGAGAGCAAGTGCTTGGGCTGTGACAAACATTATGAATGCTAAAAGGAAGTTTGGTTTGGGTAGGAAGAGAGCAGTGAAAAAGCCGCAGAAGAGTGTTTGCCTGAAAAAGGTCATCAGTGCTGCGAGGAAATCGATGATTCGTAGTGATGACCCTAGTAAAGTCGTCATGTCAGCATTGAAAGGTGCGCGTGCCAGTGTAAAAGGTGTCAAAGTACACACATTTCCGATTCTACCCATCCCCCGAAAAACCGGTGGTTTATTGCCTTTTCTCATATCTCTCTTCGCCGGCCTTAGCGCTGTTGGTGCATTGTCTGGTGGAAGTGCGGCAATAGCCAGCGCTGTAAATGCTGCTCAAGCGGCCAAAAAGGAATTGGATGAAAATAAGCGGCATAACCAAACAATTGAGGCCATTGCTTTGGGTAAAGGTTTACACTTGAAACCGTACAAGCAGGGTCTGGGTCTTCACATCGGGCCTAAAAAACGTATAATTACGCTACCGCATCAACCGCTCACCAACATCGATCTGCTGAAGTATACGAAAGCCATGAAAATTCGTGATTTCCGCGAGGTTTTCATGCGTGATACCTTACCTGCAAGCGGATCCCTCAAGCAAGAATCAGCAATCGTGAATTTAGATGAAAATGTGGACCCTGGAACACACTGGATTGTATATAAAAAGATTGGCGGAAAAGTCATATACTTTGACAGTTTTGGCAATCTCCCACCTCCGCCTGAACTCCTGAATTATCTCAATGTTGGAAGCGTCAAATATAATTATAAAAAGTATCAAGAATATGATACAATAATATGTGGACATTTATGTTTAAAGTTTTTGTGCGGTCAGTTGAATCGTAGAGCCAAATGTGTGCTATATAAATGAGGACTATAGAGCTATGTATTTAGTTCTTTGCAAGCATCATGGATGATAGTTTAACGATTACCGTATCTGGATCATCATCCGTTCTCGAGACGCAATTCTTTCTCCCATCGAATTATCGCCCGATAAAAATTATATTCTCGGACTTGTTGAGCTGCTCACATTTAATTCAATTCCCAATATCGACATTGGCTGCAATGAATTTCATGTTGGAACGCAAGTATTGACCATACCAACGGGGAGTTATGAAATAGAGGATATTGAAAAATATTGGCAAGCTGAATTGACACGTAAAAACATAAAAATTCAGCTCAAACCGAATAATAATACACTACGTAGTTCAATCGAATGTAATCAGCCTATTCGTTTCACATCGAACAACTCGATTGTACCTCTGCTAGGCTTTGCATCAGGCCTATTAGAAGCCAATAAAAGATATGTGTCTGATCTGCCGGTATCCATTCTTAAAGTGAACGCCATACGAGTCGAGTGTAACATATCCACCGGCGCATACATCAAAAGGCGAAAAGTACATACAATTCACGAATTTTTCCCATCTGTGCCGGCGGGCTACAAAATCATCGAAGTACCATCGAGCGTCATTTATCTACCAATCACGACTCACCGAATCGACAACATACAACTTCGTATTATGGATCAAGACGGAGATTTGATAAATTTCCGCGGCGAAGTTATCACCATACGACTTCATATAAAATCTCGATGGGCTACAATCATAATATTAATAAGCCAGCATGGGATCGTGAAACCAGTCGTCGATCAGCGCTCAAAGCGCTAACACCGCAAAACCTGCTACTCTTGAAGAGTTTGGGTCTCAAGTTTCGTGGAGTTCGCGTGTGAAAAATTATTTACTTTGTACGTTGTGCATCTGCTGCGCGCAATGGAGAAAGAAATCGTAAACATTGAGACACCCATCCTCTATGGATCCATCATACATTATGAGGTTCATGCTCATCAACCATAGGCATCGTCAACATATGACAACAGTGATGAAATACGTATTTCAATCCAGCATCAAGATTTATCAATCCTACCGAGCAATAGTTTAATTCACATTTGTGGAAAACTGACAAAGAACGATGGTACAGCGTTAAATGCAACGAGTCTTGTCAACAATGCTATATGTCATTTATTCGAAGAAGTGCGCTATGAACTGAATGCAATAGAAATTGATCGTAATAAGAATCCGGATGTTATGTCTCTCATTAAGGGATATACATCTCTTACACCTGCCAAGAGTTCGATGCTTGAAAACACTGGTTGGCTCGATGTCGAAGAAACAAAACAAATCGTGGATGCAGCGGGTAACTTTGATGTATGCATACCGTTGAGTATGCTGCTGGGCTTTGCTGAAGATTATCGAAAAATGATGGTGAATGCGAAGCACGAATTGATTTTGACTAGATCGCGCACTGATGACAATGCGATAATACAGACAGCCACTGAAAATTATAACCTCACATTGCAGAAAATCGAATGGCTTGTACCATACGTCACCGTGGCGGATCAACGAAAAATTTAACTTTTAAAGTTTTTCGCCAAAGACTCACCAATATCCATGAGTTTCCGTACGTGGGAATTGTATGAATATCCATTGTTGCCCATCACCTCTAAACATGTGTGGTCCGTCAAAACTTCAACACAGCTGGAAAAACCACGATATGTGATTCTTGCATTTCAAACGGGACGAAAAAATAATAAGACAAAGAATATGAGTTGTTTCGATCATTGTGACGTGACCGATGTGAAACTATACTTAAATTCGCAATGTTATCCATATGGCAACATGAATCTGAATATACAGCAAAATCAGTATGCATTACTCTACGACATCTATACAAACTTTCAATTTATGTACTACAATAAGGAGGCTGAACCATGGCTGAACGAAAGGGAATTTCTACAATATGCACCTCTCGTTGTGATTGATTGCTCGAAGCAAAATGATTCTCTCAAGTCTGGACCTGTGGATGTACGTCTCGAATTTGAAATGAAAACGAATGTACCTGCGCAGACATATGCATACTGCCTCATTCTACATGATCGTATTGTAGAGCATAATTCCTTGAGTGGTGGGGTGAAAAAATTGGTATAAAATCGCTGAAGTGACCACGCTGGACATCATTCGAGATGAAGTTTATCGTTAATCTACAAGGTTTCAAGGGGCCCATCAACGAGTTTATCCTCAAAGAAATTTCTGTTATTCGAGCAGATGTGAAAAACGCTGAATAGTCCAGGAACCGGGTATGAAAAAGGCCCTTTTCATGACACCGAGCCAGAACGATTCTAACCGACGGATTCGTGTAGGGCCGATGTCCCTGATGAAGGCCTACCACTTTGCAACCACAGATTTTGGGGGGCTTTTTTTTGCCACGCTGTCAAAGTTGGCAAAACCATGTTTTTGGGAGATAGCGTCGAAACTATTAATCGGAGAAAAAAAAAGTTCAGTAACTATTTGTAGATATTAGAAAAACGAACAATTTGGCGGGTCGCAAATTAAAATCGGTTCATTAGTTCGCCCGCAAAAAAATATAAACGAGCTAAAATGGCCATTTCTATCATAGCCTATTATTAGTTTAAAAATGCGTATACAGCCTCCAAAATCTCAGGATATTTGCCCCTCGGTACACTAAATTAGTGTGCAAAATTTGGGCTTGATCGGAAAAATAGTTTTTAAGAAAAGCCATTTGTTATTAAAAAACCGACTGTATTTGCGAGGAATTTCTATACCGGGAGAGTGTCGCAGTGCAATAAAACCAAAACGAAATTGATCCGAAAGAGTCGTACTATCATGTACACTTTTGGGCAAATCGATTTTTTATAATTAAAAGGGTGAAAAACGGCTCCAAAAATAGGGTACGATTTTTACTCATAAACAAATGGAATTCCATCGCGAATTTTTAAGTCACAGAGTCGGAATTGACATATTTCGAAAGCGTTTATTTTTCTACGAATTTAGAAAAAAAAAATTTGCAAAAAGTTTATTAGGGGGAGATAAAAAAATTTGTTTTTCAATAATTATTGCAACTGCTCATTTCAACATAGAGAGCTAAAAATTGGAGAGCATACAGAGAAAGGCTTGTGCTAACTGGAGAAAAATCGGCGGAAAAATCCCATATAAATTTATTGTTTATTTCAGCGGTTTTATGAGAGGCCAAATGTGACGTCGCGTTTGGCGGCAGAGTGGGGGTAGCCGTCTCGGGCTCGCGCGCGCTCGCGTGAAAAGTTAATCCGCGCGTTCTAATTCGACAAACATGGAATATCTCAGGAACAAATTAACTTATAGAGTTGTTTTTTTTTATCTGGGCTAACTTTTTCCGCTGATCATAATTTTGTTATTAAAAATTCTGAAAAATTGAAAATTCACCTCCAAATTTGTTGATCCTTTTTTATTTGTTTATTTTACCCTATTTTGTACTTAACTCTTGGGTGAAATCAGATTCAAATGTTATTTTTGTGTTGTTCTCCAACTACTGAACGGAGGAAAAAAAAATCAATGCAAAATGTTTTGTTAGCAGAGCACGTAGTCATTTCGTTTTTATAATAAATGAACGAATTGAGGCCATTACAACTACGAAACACACCACATGTTCTCAAAATTAAAAATTATATTTTTTTTTAATTTAAATTATTATGCACAAGGTTCAGGGTACAAGCAAATAAAAAAATATTAACGCAGGAAGAGGTTGAAATGATGGTATATTTTTCACCATGTCACGAAGCTTACAAATATTCAAGAATTTTGTATGAATTAAAAGACGTTTCCCTCTTTGGATTTCAATATTCTCCTCGATCTTTTCGATGAAATGGCCATGAAATTGTGCGAGCGAGCAAGACGCAAAATGAAGAATATTGGCAGGGAAATTATTTTCGACGCAAGCACAGTTATAACGTCTTGCAAAGAAAAGTTTTTATCTAACGATAAAAATAAAAAAAGATTGATTAGTCTATTGTCAGAAGAGCTCCGAAAAAATGGCTATCATACCAAATGCGCAACGGAGGATGCAGATTTATTAATCGTTACAACTGCTATCGAACAAGCTAACGACGACGTGACCGTCAAAGTTGTAGGGCAAGATGTTGACTTGTTAGTGTTGTTGACCCAATTGGCCCCTAACAAGAATAATATATTATTTGAGAAAGTTAACTCCGGCGGTATTGTCAATGAACTGTACAATACAAACAGTTTCAAGTATGGAGAAGTGAGGCACTTGGTAGGCTTTCTTCACGCTTTTACTGGCTGTGATACCACTTCGTGCTTTTTCAAGCAAGGGAAACAAAAACTACTAAAATGGATGCGTGCAAGCAGCCGTTTACAAGAATTGGCATCGCAATTTTATAACATCGATGCAGACCCTGCAAAATTAGCACAAAATAGTAACGAAATAATTGCCGCAATGTATGCTGCGAAAGGAGAAAGCGCCAGTCTCGAAGAGTTGCGTTTTTTGCATTTTCAGAAATCGACATTGAAAAGAACTTCGAAACTCGAAACTTTACCGCCAACAGAAGCTGCTGGTAAACAACATTCATTTAGAGTTTACAATCAGCTTCAGGAATGGCTTGGAAGTGCAAAGGATGCAATAAATTGGGGTTGGCAACCATCCGCAAGCGGCTTAGTGCCAGTTGTAAGCAGCGAAGCCTTAATTCCAGAGGACTTGATCAAAATTATAACTTATAAATGTACAACTGGTTGTAAAGCTGCTTGCGGGTGTAGGAAACATGGTTTGCGCTCTTCAAATTTGTGTGTGAACTGCCAGGGTGAGGAGCGATGTACAAACATAGAGTTGAATATTGTTGAAATTAACGGAAATATCGACGAATTCGAAAATGACGAGGATAATAATTATTTAACTGATACGAAAGTAGAGTGCGAGCTTGCAGGAAACGATGAGAGCGAAGATGAATAAGATGAAGTTTTGGCGAAGAGAAACAGGCTAGAAAGCGTAGAATAATTGTAATTAAAATGTAATATTAAGGATCGTTCCATAAAATAAATGTAAAAACTCCATAAATATTGTATAATTATTGTAAAATTATTGAATGTTTGTAAGCTTCGTGACGTGGTGAAAAATATACCATCATTTCAACCTCTTCCTGCATTAATATTTTTTTCTTCATACCTCGGTCGAAAGTACGCACTTTTGGCCCCGATTTCGGGGCCGAAAGTTCAACATTCCTGCATTGGTAAAAAAAAAGGACGCTTGCCCTCTGTGACAGCGGGCGCAAAAATTTTTTCCTGCCCTGCCGCCGATCATTTGTCTCTAACCGTGTTTTTTTGTTCAATATGTCAAAGCTGTCATTTCTCTTGGAATTGAGAGCAATTCATCAGCTCAGCAGTTCATTAGATTAGTTCAGTTTGGAATTAGAATCAGTGTTTAAAATAAAATAATGAACGAAGCGATTTCCATTGATGACTCCATGGACGAGGAAGAGGTGTTAAGAGATTTTGACGCGGAGGCGGAATTAATTATACAAACGGAAACTTGACCAAAAAAGTCGGCTGATCGGTACAAACTCGTCTACGAGAACTATAAAAAATGGCAGATAGAACATCAAAGTTCTTTGTCAAATTCAGAAGAAACGAATTTAGTTGTTTATTTTAAAGACTTGACCAAAAAACTGAAGCCGTCAACTTTATGGTGCATTTGGTCGATGTTAAAAAAAACTTTAAACACAAGAGACAATGTCGATTTAACCAAGTTCCAACTGCGTATTTCATGGGAATATTGTGAATAATTTTTGTTATTCATCGGAGCAAACATCGAAATCTTGCTCAACCAATCGATCTCATGCTTACAAAAACTGCGTATTTTAAAAGAATACAGTCAACAATTTTCATTATTCATGTGAACCCGACAAAAAAATAAATAAATCGATTTAAAAAAATGGTACAATTTTGAATGAATTTTCTTTGTCTGAATCATGATTATATTTGATTTTTCTTTATACTTCGGTCGCAAGGACGTACATCCCGCATCGATTTCGATGCAGAAAGACCGAGATTCTTCCATTGGTAAAACAACAGAGTGACGGCGGGAGCAAAAACTTTTTTCACGCACATCTGTATGTAAGGCTGCCGTAACTGTCATCGATGACTTGTCTCTAACCGTGTTTTCTCTAATGTCAAAGCTGCCCACAAAGCTGGTGATTTGATGCCTGCCCCCGACCAGCTGGCACTCGCTTCGCTCGTGCCGCAAATGTCGGGGCAGGCATCAAATCATTAATCTGCCGTGAGTCTATTGTACTTAATCGTAATTTCGACCGGGTATGAAGAAAAATAGTATACACAACACGGGCAGAAATTTGAGAGCCCTGAACTGCGCAACATGATGGCCCTCGGCTTCGCCTCGGGCATCATGATGCGCAGTGCAGGAATCTCAAACTTTCTGCCCTTCTTGTGTAATATACTATTTATTTGCTTGTACCCTGAACCTTGTGCATAATAATTTAAATTAAAATAATATATATTCTTTAATTTTGAGAACATGTGATGTGTTTCGTACTTGTAATGGCCTCAATTCGTTCATTTATTGTAAAAACGAAATGACACGTGCTCTGCTAACAAAACATTTTGCATTGAATTTTTTTTTCCTCCGTTCAGTAGTTGGAGAACAACACAAAAATAACATTTGAATCTGATTTCACCCAAAAGTTAAGTACAAAATAGGGTAAAATAAACAAATAAGAAATGATCAATAAATTTGGAGGTGAATTTTCAATTTTTCAGAATTTTTAATAACAAAATTATGATCAGCGGAAAAAGTTAGCCCAGATAAAAAAAAAACAACTCGATAAGTTAATTGTTCCCGAGATATTCCATGTTTGTCGAATTAGAACGCGCGGATTAACTTTTCACGCGAGCGCGCGCGATCCCGAGACGGCTACCCCCACTCTGCCGCCAAACGCGACGTCACATTTGGCCTCTCATAAAACCGCTGAAATAAACAATAAATTTATATGGGATTTTTCCGCCGATTTTTCTCCAGTTAGCACAAGCCTTTCTCTGTACACTCTCCAATTTTTAGCTCTATGTTGAAATGAGCAGCTGCAATAATTATTGAAAAACAAATTTTTTTATCTCCCCCTAATAAACTTTGTGCAAATTTTTTTTTTCTAAATTCGTAGAAAAATAAACACTTTCAAAATATGTCAATTCCGACTCTGTGACTTAAAAATTCGCGATGGAATTCCATTTGTTTATGAGTAAAAATCGTACCCTATTTTTGGAGCCGTTTTTCACCCTTTTAATTATAAAAAATCGATTTGCCCAAAAGTGTACATGATAGTACGACTCTTTCGGATCAATTTCGTTTTGGTTTTATTGCACTGCGACACTCTCCCGGTATAGAAATTCCTCGCAAAAACAGTCGGTTTTTTAATAACAAATGGCTTTTCTCAAAAACTATTTTTCCGATGAAGCCCAAATTTTGCACACTAATTTAGTGTACCGAGGGGCAAATATCCTGAGATTTTGGAGGCTATATACGCATTTTTAAACTAATAATAGGCTATGATAGAAATGGCCATTTTAGCTGGTTTATATTTTTTTGCGGGCGAACTAATGAACCGATTTTAATTTGCGAGCCGCCAAATTGTTCGTTTTTCTAATATCTACAAATAGTTATTGAACTTTTTTTTTCTCCGATTAATAGTTTCGACGCTATCTCCCAAAAACATGGTTTTGCCAACTTTGACCGCGTGGCAAAAAAAGCCCCCCAAAATCTGTGGTTGGAAAGTGGTAGGCCTTCATCAGGGACATCAGCCCTACACGAATCCGTCGGTTAGAATCGTTTTGGCTCGGTGTCACGTAAAAATACCCAGTTCCTGGACTAGAACCTCTAACGTTCTTCTTCGAACCACCATACACATGGGACGCGCTACCAGCAAAATATCGAACTATGAATAAATGGTTGCAACGTAATTTCCATGAAATATCATGGGATTATGGTCTTATACGATACGACGCAGCGAAACCTATAATTCAAGCAATTTTACAACACGCTCGTACCATATTTGTGAAAGGCTGTGAAAAGTCTTCGTGGTTAGCGAGCTTCTTGGATTTGTCAACGGAGATTGTTGATTCGGAGACTCTGGACTGCCCATCATTGAAAAAATTATTAAAAACTATATCGAATTGCCCTCACCATACCAACGAATTGAAATTCAACTGTGCAACGATGAATGTAAAAGCTTTGAAAAGCTGATTATATGTATATCATGCATTATGTAAACGAGGGATTTTTTGAATAAAGAAAACATTTTTGAAATGGTTTTTTCTAAATCATTTACACAAAATTTCGTCGTCCTCATTATCTTCCTCCTACTTCTTCACATTACAGAGATTTTTATGTATATTTTTTTTATTTACGTTGAAATTTCATGAAACTCGACGCGGTTCCAATCTCCGCCGATGTATTTCATACTGAGTTTTTCAGTAGGAGCAGCTTCCAATACTTTTCATACGCCTCAGGATCTTGTTGAAAGGCCTTGACGACTCTGGGTGACAGGAAGACGGTGAATTCAATCTGCACTTCCACGACGTATCTTGGGCCGTACTTGGTCTTTGCCGATCGAATATCAGAGATTTCATAGTCACCGTTGACTTCAAGATCTTTCAGTTTTTTCGTTGGCCGATACTCGGACCGTTTAGTGATATCGTTGATACCAGAAAACGCCATTGTTGTCGAATGTAGAGGTTTTTTTGAGAAAAAATTACGACTTGTACGAAGCTTCTAGAACTGTGAGCTGATGCTCATCTCTTCCATGCTCGACTATTTGTACCATCCATCCCTTCCATAAGTCCAATTCCCTCCACTTCCCGAAAAAATTGGTTCAATCATGTATAATGCAGCCTCATACAGGTTTGAACATGTCGCCACCTGCATCTTTGGCAGCTGTATCTTCGAACAATGCACATTCCGCAATAGCAGATTCTTTCGCACGCATTTTCCGAAGATCTATTCTTCTCAAACAATGGATCTGCGTCGCTTTGTTTGCACACCTGCATCCGAGACAGGTTTAAACATGTTCAACGCTCTTGCAACACTCTCTGCAGTTATAACGTTGGGGCACGGGACCATCGATGTGATCTCCCGTGGATGGTCTGTCCAACGGCGTCAATACGCGTTTGCTGCCACGGTGGATTAAAATGATCATCACACTCATGATATGATTGTATCTCACTCTCACACTGTAAATGCTCTGGTAAACGATCCCACAATGAAGTTATACAGTAGCTAAAATATTTTAAAAGTAAAGCCTTCGGAATCGATTCGAGTTCTTTTTTCGTCAATGTCCAAGGGTCTTTCGACAGGTGGATTGTATACAAGCTTGTGCATCTATCCATGTCGACGTCTACTTTCAGAATAAACATTTAACTCTCAATCTTATAAGTTTATCCACTTTTTCAAACTAAAATTATTTTAAAAATAATCATACATCTCTCACACTTACCCTCATCTATCCATTTCCTCTACCCTTGCCCCACCCATACAGCATCAACGTAAGACTGTATATAACGCAAAAAATATGGACTAGCAGGTAGGAGATTTATCTTTTTGTTAAAATTCTACCAATGCACCGTTTTAAGCAAAATAATGGCTCAATGGAGGTCAGGTGTGATCGTCACCTGGTAGTCTTTCCATAAAAAGTGTTTGACTTTCTCTAAGGCATAATTTTTTTTTTATAACATTACAAAAATTTCAATACTAAAAAAACTTTCGCCTGAGATGAAAAGGAAGCGGTCCATCATCCATTCACGTAGCTAGTAACTATTGTAGAAAATAGAAATCTTATGCAATTCCCAATAACTGAAACTAAAATCTGAGGGAAGGGCAGGTGACTTTTCAAAGAAAGTCTCATGAATGAGCATTCTTGTGGAATTTGACTAAAATGTCTTCATAATGTCTCTGCAGGTTACAAAAATGTGTAACAGGACACATAAATCTATCATTGTGGGTGTGACGCTTAACCAGTTAACTGGTATGTTCGTAGAAATGCATGGAAAATGACGCACGTGTGCGTCCTCTACCAGTTAACTGGTTAAACACCATTTGTAAAGACGTCCGATAATAAATATCATTTTTTATTCTCTTTTCTTAGAAAGAGCGACAATACGTCAGCATTTTTCTAAGCATTGCCGCACAAGTTCAAACAGGTCCATTGCATTGTGATCCCCATCTTGCCACTTTCCCCTCCACTCCCCCGCTCCCTGAGATCCCATGGGCTTCCCCTTCTCCGGAGATCCTTCTCCCTCCAGACCCAGGCACCCTTCTATGAAATGTGGATTAGAACTGGTTAGCCTTACTACTCGTGTCACATTGGTATTCCCATACCAAAATTTGCTCCAACGTCCGTAGTAGAGTCGCTTGCATACGTAGCAATTGCTCTATAGCAATATCAGCAGTAAGAGATATGATGCGTTGAAATTCAAGGCGATTTGACTCGAAGTGTAATTTGTACGTCGTTTCGACGAAATCTAGATCTTCCCTAAAATGGTTTGCCCTTATATAAGCCTTTTTCCAGAGGTGTGGGTGAATAAGAGGGATGAATATTCATAGATTTTTTTTTTTTGAAGGCAGGTTTGCGAGATGAAAGGGAAGTGGTCCATCAACCATTCACGTAGCGAGTAACTACTGTAGAAAATAGAAATCTTATGTAATTCCCAATAACTGGAGCTAAAATTTGGGGGAAAGGCAGGTGGCTTTTCAAAGAAAGTTTCATAAATGAGCATTCTCGTGGAATTTGACTAAAATGTCTTCATAATATCTCTGCAGGTTACAAACATGTATAACAGGACACATAAATGTATCATTGTGGGTGTGATGCTTAAACACCATTTGTAAAGACGTCCGGTAATAAATATCATTTTTTATTCTCTTTTCTTAGAAAGAGTGACAATACGTCAGCATTTTTCTAAGCATTGCCGCACAAGTTCAAACAGGTCCGTTGCATTGTGATCCCCATCTTGCCACTTCCCCGCTCTCTGAGATCCCATGGGCTTCCCCTTCCCCGGAGATCATTCCCCCTCCAGACCCAGGCACCCTGCTGTGAAAAGTGGATTAGAACTGGTATAGCCCAGTCAACTATGATATGTACAAAACTGTGAACAATTAAGTTGCCATTTAAACAAAATATGATAAACCAAAACATATTTTCATTCCGATCGGACTAACGCGATTTTAACTACCTCGGCACTATTTATATAGTAGTTATTAATTTTCAGTGAGTAAAACTCACTAAAATACCTGACGATAGTAAGTATCAATGAAACATTATGACCATTTTTATTTTTTTGGTAGAATGGCTATTTTTGTTAGTTACAGTAACCATCCTAGTTGCTAGTGGCCAGTAATCATCCCATTTACAGTAACCATATTAGTTGCGAGTGACCAATAACCATACTAGTTACAATAACAGCAAGGCCCTGATAAGCATGTACTATTTTCTTTAATCAATTTACAAAATATCAGCTTAGCAGCTTCGATCAGTGCTAGACTCGAAATTCAGTGTTTTTGAATTCGATCCCACCCAGCGGACTTAATTTCTTTTTATAATTGCATGCATTTATATATCTATTTCTCCTTTTAGATAGACATGTAGAAAAATAATTTTTGCAATAATATGTAGAATAATTATCGACGTCTTTATCTAAAATAAAAAAGAAAAATCATTTTTCACCACACCTTCATGGAAAGTTCGATTTTCCTCCTTGCGTAAGTCGAATTTTCCGCGGCGATGCGGTGTAAAATATCAAGAGACTCGGTAGAGTCTCGGGACAAGTACATTGGCAGCTCTGTCGTCTGCTGGCCCGAGGCTCGCCGAGTCTATACTTTCTCTGAATAAAGCGATTCGCGGTGGTGGGGGTAAAATTGATATGTCATTTTGTTGAATTATGAAGCTCAGGAGTCGTTAGATATTTTGAAAATTGAACTAGAAATTAATAGAGAAATTCTCCTTCGATTGAGCCTAAAATCAGCATGGTCGGTGGCGTAATTGCTGAGAAAAAACTTTGCACAGGCTCAAGATTATGCTAAAATCTCTAACACATCGATGGATTCATCATGTCTGTACATCCGCGTGCACCAACACAAGCAAGGACGATTTGTTGCCTTCCAGCTCTATGATTGGTTGCTACCGAATCCACGTTATTTTATATATCTGTAGGGATATATAAAATAACACCTGGGAAGGTTTCCTTGTAAGAATACTTAACAAAATTGTTAAATTATAAATATTATAAATTGTAAATGTTATAAAATTATGTTTAAATACATGTTAAGAATACTTGTCCGGCCCATAACTTTTTATTATAATTTATTATATTTTATGACGACTACGATCAGGATTTCATTCTAAATGAATCGACGTCAAATGTTGTGCATGATACAAGGGTATCCTGAAATTTGGAGAAGAATTGATTTTCTTGTAAGTTGCTGCCACTGAAATACAACACATGACTCCACCTCTAATTTGATTTTTACTTGAATTAGCAATTTTAATAAAAAGTTATGGGCCGGACAAGAACTCTTAACATGTATTTAAACATAATTTTATAACATTTACAATTTATAATATTTATAATTTAACAATTTTGTTAAGTATTCTTAGTACGTCGATGTTGATATCTTCTGTATCACCAAAGGAATACTTGTCCGAGTATTTATATCATAATTTTTATTGCTGCACGTAACTTAGACAGTAACCTTTTTTTTTAGACTATTAATACTTCTTACATACCAATTATAAATAGTATTTTTCTCATCTTCATCACGCTAATTTTTTAATGATTCAACTACTGTTTTTTTTCTGTGGAAACAAATTCAAGGTAAAATTGATGGTGATTTCGGAATGAAAAAAAAGGTAAATACTTTTTAAAATTGCTTTCACTGGAGTTTTGGATCTTTTGTACGATTTTTCGTGATATAATAGGAAAACGAGGGACCACCAATGTATTTGTCCGGGTTTTTTTCCCCCGGGAGGGGATTTTTGCTATTTAATAGTATACGCACACACGGGAGGGAAAAAGACCATCCCAAACCGCGTGCTTGCCATCCTCGCCTTTGGCTCGGGTGGCAATTCTACAGGCAGTTTGGCATAGCGTACTTTCCCTCCCTAGTAGCGTAATATACTATTTCAATCTCAAATCAAACTGTCGAGACAGGCGCGTATGCTGCATTCGCCACGACTTATGAAGCATATTCGCACTCGTACTCATGCGAATATGCATCATAAGCCTTCGGCTTATGCGGCAACTTCACGCACGATGTATTACACTGTAAAAAATATGGTGTTAAAAATAACACAAATTTAACACCACGTGTGGTACATATAGGCCCCTCCATTTTGTCTTAACGAACGGTGTTAATGAGCGGGGTCAATTATTTGGTGTAAAATCGGAGTTATTGGTTAAGCCCACGTCACTCATCACATTTTGGTGCTTTTTTCGATTGATACCTTGCCTCGGTGTAAGTGGAAGAAAAAATCATCAATCCGGTATTGTGGGAATGATGTTGAATGAATAATTAAGCTGGTATTAGAGTGTAAATGAATGTTACAGAGTTGTGTAAAAAATACACCCCAAAATCTTTTTGTTTTTAACAAATAAATTTTTTTCTTGTAATTGTGAATTAGTTTTCCATCATCATTGATCATATTTCGCAGTTTGCATCACTGACGACATTGATTTCTTAGGAAAAATTGTCTTACCTACATGGGAGGATTCGATCCGACCTACCTACATATCTACTACCTCACACGCACGGACGCTACCTATTACACCATTGTCTACTTGACTATGCTATGGTATAAAATGATACATACGTTACCAATCCGGTATATAATAAGTAGCATGTTTCATCAAATACCATAAAAAAAATGGGGTGAAAAAAAATTCCAAAAACCAAAACTTGGAAATTCGGGATACAAAATGGTGGATGATACACTGTAAAGAATTATATGGTACTTGCCTATCGTTATTAAAGTGTCATTTTTACACCATCTCATTGTTGCTTTTTCCAATATTGGAAGTTTAAATAACACCGAATGTTTGTTACAGACGGTTTTAAGGAGTTAATTTTACACGATTTTATGCTGTTTTATGTTCACCGTTATGTACGATCAAAAAAACACATAATTTATTAATTGACTTTGTAGAACAGTGTTCCCTTAAAGTCATAAACCCTAAACGAATTATTTTATTACAATGTTAAGCAATCAAACTTGTGTAAAAATCTTGACAAAAAATATCTATTCTCAGCTTCGATGCAGATAATTGCGGAAAGCCTCTTCTGCACACGTACGATATATTGCCTTACATCGTGGTAAAAAAAAATTACGTCAGTATACTCACGTAATTTTTGTTTTCGAACAGTAGGCTATCTAACTAACTATAAATATATTCTATATACTAAATATAAATATATACATTCAAATGCATTCAGAATTGGAAGTACGAAAAAAATGGATGAGAAGTCTCGTTCGTAAGAACAGGAGTGCTATGTGTTTCGTATAAAATATAGCAGTAATCATCAGATTTGACTTGACACAACAGAATATTGAAGATATCAAGTGTGTATTCGGATCAATCATTTCGTTTCATTTGTATAATTTATTCTTTGACACATTGAACAATATATGAACATCTCAATATTTGAAAAATTTATGAATAACATTTTGAAAATATTATTGGTTTTTAATAAATCGTTGGACATTCTCCGCATGACCAATTTTGTTTTAAATTTCTGGCGTATTGCGCAGTATTCAAAATTCTCAGTTAATCTCACTATACAAAACAAAACGCTACGAATTTTAAAAACACAGGTTGACCTCGAGATTCTAATGGAGACGACGATATTTACGCACGTGTTTTAATTTTTTTTCACCACGATATAAGGCATGTGTGCCGGAGAGGCCTTCCGCAAATATCTCCATTGAAATTGAGAATAGATCATTTTTGTCAAGTTCTTTACACAAGTTTGATTGCTTAACATGGTAATAAAATAATTCGTCTACGGCTTACGAGTTTAAAGAAATCCTGTTATGTAAAGTCAATTAATAATTGGTGTGTCTTTTTGATCATATATAACGGTGAACATAAAACAGTTGGTATAAAATCTTGTAAAATTAACACTTTAAAAGCGTCTGTAACAAACATTCGGTGTTATTTCAACTTCCAAAATTGGAAAAAAAACAGCAACGAGATGACGTAGAAATGACATCTAAAGGCAATATCATGTAATTTTATACCGTAAATTTTACCAATTTATCCGGAAAAGTGTTATCTCATTATTTCGACATTACATGGTGTTGAATCGGGAAATAACACCAGGTCTGTTTTTTACCAAATGACCGGTGTTATTTTTACTTCAGAAATTAATACCATTTTTTTTAACCACTCATACCATTTCAGTTCACACCGTAAATTTTGTATAGTCGTTTTCCGCACTTGTTACATAAAATACTATTGTGCATGCTATTAATAAAAAAAAAGTCTCCTCGGCGGGATTGAATTTAAAAACATTGTAATGCGAATTTAGCCCTTGATTCAGCCTGCTAAGCAGATATTTTGTCAATCATCGAAAGAAAATAATACATGCATATCAGGGCTATATGGACTATAATAACTTGGATGGTTATTGGCCACTGTTTTCAAACAATGCGGTGAAATGAGTTTTTCCACATTAGAGCGGAAAAGGAAGCCTTTTTTACACTTTTCAATCTATCAATAATTTCGCAATCTACTTGTTAACTTTTTGTGGATATATGTTGAATTTTGTGTGAGGTTTTAACTTATTCGACCTTTTCGGTAAAAGGGATCGATTTTTCTATAAAAAAGGATTTTTCACCATACCTCCATGGAATGTTTGATTTTCCGCCTTGCGTAAGTCGAATTTTGCGCGGAGATACGGTGAAAAATAGAATACGCACACACGGGAGGGACAGAGGTCTTCCCAAACCGCATGCTTGCCACCCTCGCCTTCGGCTCGGGTGGCAATTCCGCACGCAGTTTGACATAGCCTACTTTCTCTGCGTAGTGGCGTAATATAATATTTCTTGTAGGATTGTAATTAAACACGTGTCTATTTTTTTAAATAATTTTTATTTTTTTATTTTTGGGAATAAACATAGGAACGGGTGACACAAAATGTGCTTGTTCAGCTGCTTCTACACAGAAGGAGTTTTTCCTAGCTTATGTATAATTAGTTTGGCCACTTTTTTAATTTGAGTATGTGGATTTATCCAAGTGTTACTTGGATACACAGCTGAAATGAATCACCACTGGAAATAAAATTTCTACACAAAGGGTACTATAAATGAACGTGTCTGGTTAACTGATAATCACAATAAGTTCTAACAACGCCTCACTATGATGTTCCACTTGCTACTTGCTATTTTATTAGCCAATTGCTACCAATCCTCTGGAGTAGATGCGAAGGTAAGTAGAGTTTTTTTAGCAAGTTCAATGTTGTGAATTGTAAATGTTTTAAACTAAAACTTTTCTTAAAACAGCCATATGAGTGTCCACGAACAGATCCACCGCTCATCTGCCCATATTCCGGACGCATAGATTGCATCGTATGTTGAAACATAATTTTCCTTTCGATAGTACACTTCCGCCTGGTACAGCTTACCATATATAGAGTCAATCTGACATTCGATGTTATTTAAATAACAAAATTTTGGACAATATGCATTTTTTAAAAATATAAAAACATTTTTTCGAATAATCGAACATACTTTATGGTCCAAAATAATTTCTCAAAAACAAATTGTAATGCCTAAAAAAAGATTAAAAGTGGGAGGTGCATCAAAAAATGTGTGCTTGACCTCGAAAATCATGGGGTCAAAATGGCCCTGGCTGCAATCGAAAGTTTGTTTTCATTTAAAAAAACGTTACTATCAGCAATTGACGACTTCTTACCACTTTTTTCAGAAATTTTGCGTAGCTGCTGAACGGCTGGTATGTAATTTATTTGTATATGTTTGCTCTACTAGCGTAATTTCTTCTATACAAATTTCTCGGTTTTAGAATGAACAGATTGGATGACCGGGAATCAATCCATCCGTATCGCGCGGAAACTGAAACTCTACAGCCTGCGTGGTTCGTGGCAATATTCATTATGTTAAGCGTTTATTTTGTTCAATATTCTATTCTTCATATTACTATACTACTACCACAACTACCAGTATACTTATAATGATCACTTGCTATTATGATAATTACTGTTCATTTTTTAACGTTATTGCTATCAATTTGGTCAACAGGTATTTACAACAGTCGTGTACTTTTGCAGGTACTTCATCTTCGATTTGCTGTTTTTTATTGTCCCGACTTTTCACTGAGAAAATAATTTACTTGAGTCAGTTCAAATTTACTTGTATCTACTTTGAGCACGCTGAAATATGTCGAATGCAAAATTTTTTGTTCATATAAGAATATGATCCGACAATATTTTGATAATTGATCAATGATCTTTTCAGTTACGCAGGCAAAATAGCACTAATGAAATCAAATTAAATGGTTTTGATGAATTTATGAATACTTTACATCACTTTGGCAGGGTATTGAGTGGATTGAGGTGTACGTATTTAAATTTTGAAAAATTTTCTGCTTCAAATAATAAATGCCGACAAAGTTGGAGAAGGAATTTTCAATAAATAACCATCCTTTTATGAAGCGGAACAGTGTATTTAACGCCATTTTTTATTTATTTCCAGAATTGATCGACGTATATCTACGACCGTCTCAACTTCCAAATATCGACTACTACGCTAATTGACTACTGCTGATCATACTTGTAAAACAGCATAAAGTTTGGTGTAAATATACAAAATATAGTTCAAGTAAAAAATTTGTTTTTATATTTTTTTTTAACCAACCAGAAGTAAAATAGCCTCCTTTCCCTAACAGACTGTGTATATCTAACCCATGCTCCTAATAGTGCAAACCGAGAACGATTTCTCTGAATAAGCGAATCGCGGAGATGGAGGGTAAAAATTTGCCCACATTTTGTTATTAATGGTAGCCACCAAGACTCCCCACACGGAAAAAATATATATTTTGAAATGTAGGTAATTATATTTGATTATAGAAAAATATATTTTTCGGATGTAGGTAAAAATATCTTATTGGGAGGGTATTTTCCAATTACAATTTTACATATAATTCAATATATTTTGACTTTATATTATATTGTAATGATTATGCGGTATGAAGAGGGGTAGGAAAGGACAGAAGACAGACGAACGATTAGTTGACGGAGCAACGAAAGTTTGATGAAAAAGACAGTTGAGATTTGGATTGCTTGAAAGCAAGACGTGACGATGAGAGAAAAAGAAAAAGAAAGAATCTTGAAATAAACATCCTTTCGCCCCTGGTCAATCGTGTTCCCTCATTTATTTGGCAAATACAACATCTGGTGTCAGAAGTGTTTGAGCGAACTCGTTTATGTGATTAAAAAAAAAAATTGGATTATTCGTATGATTAATCATGTCTAATCATCGTACTCGAGCTGCGTTTCGAGAACAAGAGAGTGGTGAACCTGATCATATTGACCAGCTCAGGGAAGAATTTCGGAAAATGGTTGAAGAAAATTCTGTCCGTTGGGAAACAGAATTCAATCGTTTCAAGGAATCAGCAATCCCAGCAGCTTTGGAGGCAGCTTCAACAACAGCGAGAGAAATTGCAGCACAAGCTATGCGTGAAATTGCGAATATTGCTGCAAAAGAAGCAGCGAAAGAAATAGCTCAGCGCATCTTGTCAGGAATCGATTCAACAAGGACACACAATTCAGATATTGTTCCTCCTTCTACTTCTAATTCTGTATCGCCTCCTAGTCTACTAAATCCTCCTTCTTCTCAAACTGTTACTCGTGATGTAGTTAGTTCTGTAGCTCCTGGTTTGCCTTCTTCTAACGCAATCTGTCCTGATCTTTCGACTTCAGTAGTTCGTCACTCATCAAATTATCTCAAACTTGATACTTTTGATGGTAGTGATTCACGGGATCAGTTTTATAAACAATTTGAAATTATCGCAATCTTCAATAATTATACTGTTGAAGAAAAAACCATCGTTCTGGCATCCTTACTTAGAGGTTCCGCTCGAACTGTTTTAGACAGTATTAATGCTCAAGATACGAAAAATTTTGTTAAATTATAAGAAGCTCTCGATTTCAGTTTTGATGCGAGTCAATTTTCAAATCTCGCATTCAACGAGTTCAATGCGAGAAAGCAAAAATTTAATGAAAATCTCGCTATTTTCGCAACCGATTTGAAACGTCTTGCTCTGATAGCTTTCCCTGAATCAAATAATGAGACGCGTAATAGAATCGCATGCGTTCATTTGATTTCTGGGATTTTTGGAATTATAACATTCGTCGAACTCTCAGAATCGAAAACATTTCTTCTCCCAGAGTAGCTTTAATTCGTGCGAAAGAAGTACATGCAATAAATTTGCTTGAGAAGAATTCACATTCCGAATCAAAATACAAAGACTTCCCTCAGAATCACAATAATAAAGTGTCAACCAGAGAAATTCTAACCTTGATTTTTCTAGTGGTTCAAGAAAAACTGTTGATAATAATCCTTCAAACGATCAAAGTGCAAGAAAACGAAGTCCACCTGAATGTTGGATATGTGGTGAAGTAGGCCACTTTAAACGTTTCTGTAGGAACACGTTCTCTTCCTCTCAGATTTCTAAACATCCTTCCGGAAACTCTGATCAAAAAAACTAGAGAAGGTCGGGTTGAAAAATGAATCGACTCGACTAGTTCAAATTCGGGAAGTTTTCACTAATACGAACGAATTTAATTTGAAATTAAATTTGACACTCACCGGAAAAATTGGAAATAAATCATGTGTAATGGTAATAGATACCGGTTCAGAAATTACTCTCGCAAATTCAGATACTTTTGCCAATTTCATTCACTCACTGAAAGCAATACCAAAGCGTCTGAAAATGTTGACCCTATCTCGGGAAGTTTTTCCTTACGAGACCATTCGCTCTACAGTAATTCAAGTCGGAAACTTGGCGATCGAGTTGGATGTTGTTTTTGCACAAATAAAAGGAGATTGTCTTCTTGGTTTTAATTTTCTTCAAAAATCAGGTTTACTCGATGAATTCAAATCGTTAATAAAGCGGAAACTTTTTCATGAAGATACAGAACGAATTGTATCGGTGCAATATGTCTTCTCAGATAAACATGATAAAGGGGACCGTATGGTCTAGAAATTTGAAAAAATCGATTTTTTTTTTTTTCGATATGTCGAAAGTATAGTATCTCAAGAATGTACTGTGAAATTTTCATGCGGAAATTCTCAATATTACAGCTTCTACAGCCCATAACGCAGGTAGAGAGCGGTCCGCGACACGAAAACGTTCAAAGCCTTATTGGACACAAAGCCTTACGGGGATGATTTTTTAGTTTGCAAAAAAGAATGTGTTTTGCATGTTAAAAAACGTTTGTACAAACGTGCTGTTGATGCGAAAAAAAAACATGCACAAATAAAGAAAGCAACAAAGAAATTGACAGAAAAAGAAGAGGGAAAAAAGACACAGCGGAAATCGATAAATAAAACACCGAAGCGTCAACAATTGACGAATAAATTATTGCAAGAGCTGTCAACTTATTACGGTCTAGCAATTAGACGTAATTCAGATTCGACTGAAGGGATGAGAAGTGAAATATGGGCAGCATATTATCACAAAATTTCAACAGATGAAAATCCGCAACACTCGTACTGTCCTCCAGGTTCCGAATCGTGGTGCAAGTGGCGTCAAAGTGAGGCTGCAGGTACTTTAGACACCTACGAGCACCCACCTGCTCTGTGCGATGAAGCACAAGAGATATTAAAACCAATTTATGAAGAATTGACAGCAGAGACTTTATTGGAAAGGTGTATTGGCAGTAATACGCAGAACAATAACGAAAGTTTCAATGCTTGCATGTGGCACCTTGCGCCGAAACATCTGTTTGCCGGAAAAAAAATCATTGATATTGCCACTCACATTTCCGCTTGCATATTCAATGAAGGATTTGCATCCCTATTGAAAATAATGGAGACCATGGGCATAACAATCGGGCCACAAGCGGAGCAACTAGCGCAAAACCGAGACGAGCTGCGAGTATCGAGCGCCAACCGTAGGAGCACGGACAACTCCAAAGAGGCTCGGACAGCTCGAAGAAATGAAAGGAGTGAGGAAATCTTGAATTATGAACGTTCCGAAGGAATCCTATATGGTGCCGGAATCGCGGATTAACTGTAAGTATTCAAAATTTGCTCAATTTTTGAAAATATCTGTACCTCAAACTTTAAACTCATTTATCTCGAAACGACTTTTTTCGGCACTGCGCAGGTGAAAACAAAAAAACTATTCAACCGAATCACTTGAAATTTGGATATGTTGTTCACAACATGTATGGCTATCGTCGGAACTACAATCATAATTTTATTTAAATAATTTCTTATTGTTTATACTAAAAAACTAGTGAAAAAAACCCGATTTTACGAATTTTTTTTCAAAAGCGCGCCATTTTGTCAATTTTTAATTTTTTCGATTTGTTCTAGTCCCGACCATAACTGCACTCTTTCTGATTAAGAATCTTCTTGAATTTTGTGTTTCAGATGAGTAGAAGTCTCGGATCGATCTTCACCGTCCGGGTCGGATTTTTCGAGAGGGTCGTCTTCAATGCCAATTATATGATAATAAACACTGTTTTTAAAATTAAAAAAAAATTTTTTTGTATACTTAATAAAGGTAGTAATAAACCCGAAAAGTTAAAACATCGATTTTTAAATTTTTTAAGGCAAAAAAAAAAATCGTGAAAATAGGTGAAATTTTCGTGCTCTAGACCATACGGTCCCCTAAAGTTCCCGAGCATCGCGCAGTGATTTTCGAGGCTTCGTTAAATGGTCTGTCTAAAGAACAAATGGTACAATTTCAAGAATTAATTATCTCATTTGGAACTAGTTTCGCTAAGGATTCAAACGACTTGGGATGTTGTAATATAATTAAGCATAAAATTGATATTGGAAATGCGAAACCTTTCAAATTATCATCTCGTCGTATTCCAATTCAGTATAAAGAATCAGTTGTCAAGCTCTTAAAAGAAATGATCGATCAAGGTGGAATTGAACCTAGCAATAGTCCCTTTTCTTCTCCTCCCGTTTTTATTCCAAAAAAAGACAAATCTATTCGATTGTGTATTGATTACCGTTTCCTCAACAGTATTACAAAAAAAAGATTCATACCCGGTACCACGAATTGACGAACTTTTAGATGCAGTCGCTGGTGCTGCTTGGTTTTTCGTCATTGATTTAAAAAGTGGATATTGGCAAGTTGAAATTGAAGAATCGGATAAAGAAAAAACTGCTTTTTCAATGGGACACGAATTATGACAATTCAAGGTTTTACCTTTCGGCTTGTGCAATGCTCCTCCAAATTTTATTCGATTAACGAACATTGTTCTCAAAGGTTTAACTTGGAAAATTTGTCTTGTATATCTAGATGATATTATAGTATTTAGTAAGTCTTTCAATGAACATCTTCAAAATTTAAAACAAGAGTTTTGTAGACTTCGGGAAGCTAATTTAAAGGCGAATCCAAAAAAATGTGTTTTCAATCAAAAAGAAGTACGATATTTGGGACACATTATTTCGGGATCAGGCATTAAAACTTGTTGCGAAAAAACGACATCAATTGTTAATTGGCCTATTCCAAAGAACAAGAAAGAACTCAGAAGTTTTTTAGGACTTTGTTCGTACTATCGGAAGTTCGTTAAGAATTTTGCTTCTATTGTAAGACCCCTTCATCGTTTAACCGAAGAAAAGATTAGTTTCAAGTGAAATTCAGATGCCAATATTGCGTTTTAAAATCTAAAAAAATTGTTAATTTCTCCTCCCATTTTGGCTCATCCGTTTCATTCTGAATCTTTCATTCTTGATACTGATGCTTCAAATAATGGAATTGGAGCTGTATTATCCCAGTTTCAAAATGGAGAAGAAAAAGTAATTTGTTACTTCAGTAAGGTTTTTAACAATGCTGAAAAGAATTATTGTGTTACTCGTCGAGAACTTTTAGCAGTGATTCGTTCGGTCGTTCATTTCCATCATTTTCTTGTTGGGCGACGATTTACGATTCGTACTGATCATGTTTCGCTCCAATGGTTACTTTCTTTTAAAAATCCGGAAGGGCAGGTAGCTCGTTGGTTAGAAATTCTTTTTCAATATGATTTTGATACCGTTCATCGTGCGGGTCGTAGTCATGGAAATGCGGACGGTTTATCTAGACGACCTTGCGTCGTTGATGATTGTAAAAAGTGCCTAAATCTTGAACAAAGAAATTTGGAGCTGGAAAAATTAGTTTGTCAAACGATTTGCAAAATCAGTTGGGTCAAACTTCAAGACGAAGATTCATCTCTAAAATTATTGAAGAGTTACAAGAAGGAGAATATTCATCCAGTTTGGTCAGATATTTCTCATCGTGATTATTATACGAAGGTTTATCTGCTACATTGAGACTCTCTCGAGTTGATGAGCGATCTTTTGTACAGACGTTGGGAATCTCCTGACTCGTCTAAGGTCATCTGGCAGTTGTTGGTCCCGAAAGAGTCGGTTCCAAAAATTCTTCACGAAGCACATAATTCTCCTTCTGGAGGACATTTCGGTATAAATAAGACTTTAGCGAGAATTCGCCAACAGTTTTATTGGGCTTCTTGCAAACCGGACGTAGAAGATTGGTGCAAAAAGTGTACGATTTGTTTTGCTAAAAAAGGACCGTGAACTAAAACTAAAGGAGAACTCCAAATTTATAATGTCTGTTGCTCTTTTGAAAGAATCGCTATTGATATCCTTGCGCCTCTTCCTAAATCAATCAATGGCAACAAATTCTTGTCGTCATGGATTATTTTACTAAATGGCCTGAAGCTATTCCTTTACCCAAATTTCAAGCTACTACAGTAGCAGAAGCTTTGCTCAGTCACGTTTTTTCTCGGTTCGGTATTCCTTTGGAAATACACTCAGACCAGGGAAGAAATTTTGAATCTCAAGTTTCCAAGGAGACAATGGAACTCTTAGGGATCAGAAAAACCAGGACAACTGCTTTACATCCACAATCAAATGGTTTAATCGAGCGATTGAACAGAACTATTCTTCAGTATCTCTCGAAATTTGTGTCAAATAACCAAAAAGATTGAGATAAGTGGATACCTATTTTTCTCTTGGCTTATCGGTCATCTGTACATCAAACAACGGAGTTTTCTCCTGCCATGATGATGTTGGAAAGAGAGCTCAAACTTCCCCTGAATCTTGTACGCGGCAATTCTTCAACGAATAAAGAAGCTCTTAATACTCACGAATTTATAATTCAACTCAAAAATCATATGGATTCAGTACATAACGATGTTCGAGATAAATTAATGTTCAAAAGTAACAAAGCTAAAGCAAGGTTCAATTTAAAGCCTCACATGCTTTCTTTTAAACATGGACAAAAGGTTTGATTGTATTTTCCACGTAAAACCAAAGGGAAATGTCCAAAGTTACAAAGGAATTGGGAAGGCCCTTATGTTGTCAGGACAAAGATAAACGATGTTGTCTATCGAATTCAGAAAAGTTCTCGAGGAAAATTCAAAATTGTTCATATCGATCGGCTGGCTCCTTATGAAGAGTAAAAGTCAATTTTTGACTCGAAAATGTGATGCTGCCAGTTCAGTGAGTATTAATGCTGGAAAGTGATGTTGGATCGCTCGTTTGGAGCCTTGAATGCTGGTTCGGATTACGCCGGTAAGGGTGTAGAATAGCATTCTGCAAGGGTTTCCGGAGGATCCGGAAGTGGATGCTGATAAGCTTGTCAGGCTTGATAAGAATTCGGTAATTGCTTAATGGTGGTTCTCTGGGCAGTGGGGTTAGAATATTCTACTTTGAGCAAGCACAACCTGTATTATTAATAATTCAGATTGAAGGAATATTAAAAAAAAAAAGACTTCTCGCAGAGAAGCTCATATTGGAGATTGATGACTTCGGATCGGGGTCGTTGTGAACAGAAATTGAGGTTATGCAATTCTGTTCGGGAAGCAACATACGATGGTAAAAGAATCAATAAATAAAAGTAAAAATCTTTCCATGAAGGCATTAATGACGGATTAATTCGGGTTGTTTGATTGTTGATTAGTATGGGGGTCAAGTAGTAAAAAGTAGTATGGCAAGTATGTAAGTCTTTTAGGGAAGAAACGTAATAAAAAAAAAAAAAGAAAATAAGAAAACAGTCTCATTCTCTGTTATTATTATTGCAGATTATCTGTATGCCTTGGAGGAACTCCATTCCCTGTTCAGTTCCTTCAGATGAAGAGTTGTCCTCATCTCCAATGGAAAGCAGTACAACGTTATTTGGCTAAGAAGTATCGCACGTGATCAAGATTGAAGATCATTAAACATTTATCATGTGAAATGTAATTTGTAAGAGTTGACTGTTAGAGGACAAAGACCGTTTAATTGAAAATTTGAATTAATTATTTAAGTTAGCTTGTGAAATTTACACACTGTCCTTCCCAGGTTTTTTAGTCATGGTTTTGCCTTGGGACTTGGGTAAATACCAGGACAGTGTATTGAGATTGGGTTAAGAACATGGATGGACCATGACAATTACATCCTGGTTCAATTAGGGAGTTGCCGGGGCGGCAACTTTAAAAGGTAAGGGTAGTATAACGATTATGCAGTATGAAGAGGGGTAGGAAAGGACAGAAGACAGACGAACGATTAGTTGACGGAGCAACGAAAGTTTGATGAAAAAGACAGTTGAGATTTGGATTGCTTGAAAGCAAGACATGACAGTGAGTGAAAAAGAAAAAAAGAAAGAATCTTGAAATAAACATCCTTTCGCCCCTGCAATCCATAGAGGTGACAGAGAATCTCCGATTCCTGCACCGATATCAGTCGCAAGTAACTGTGGTGCAATAAAAGTAGAAGCCCCTATTCGCCATTGTAACTTTTCGTTAATTGGGTCCTAGCCACGCTTCCTTTAGGAGTGTTAAGGATAGGATTTAATGATATAGATGCTGTGATAATTTTGATTTTAGAGAAATAACAATAATTGATGGAATTGAATCGACTCGAGAGTTTTCTAACTTTTATGATTCAAACTTTATGTAATGCGATCACCACATTGGTGTTGTTTTTTAATAGCCTCAGAGCTGGATCTTGCTTTCATGTGCAAATGAGAATCGATCCTTCATCATTGGCATTAAAATGAGGTGGATCGCTGCTGAAAACAAAGAAAATGAACGCAAAGGAATTTATACTGGAAAAAATGTTACTTTTTACGTTTTGGGTTTTCAGTCATGTTAAGGATGGAGATTGCAAATTAATAATCTGAAAATATTGTTTATTGAGTGGATTTTAACGGTTTTAGGAGAGGCAGAAGGCCGGAAAGATAATAGGCAAATATAAATTACGAGGAGTCAAATCGAGGAGCGTGGTTAGTAGCAATTGCGTCGCTCTCTCTTCCTCCGTTGTGCTTTGCACTTACATGAGAGAGAAAATATTATTCGAGACGTGAGAAGCGCAACCGAATTCCTTTATGACTTTACTTTTAGTTAATTAAAATAAAAGAAATGCTGAAATTACGTAAATTGTATTTTTGTCAGATAAAAAGAGGCAGCGATGCGAATACAGTGTATTGACGAATAATAATTCTTCTGAAAATCACGATAATTAATGTACGAATTAAATGCTCTTAATAAAATGATTTTAACAATTTAAGAATCGATTTAATAGCTGAATGAATCTTTGTCCTAAGCCTCCGTCGTTGGCAATCGACGAAGCCTAAAGATCTTGATGATCGGAAAAGAAATTAATTCTCAAACGAAGAAATTCTTCGGAGATTCGAAATTTAATCAAATATTATTATTAACGGGGACAGCGGGATTTTGAGAAGAGAATTGCTTAATTTTCTCTTTTCTAAGAGCCAGAGAAGCTGGCTAACCTAACTAGTCGATCAGGATAGTCCTCAGCGGGCAAATCCCAGATCTCATGGCTTAAAAAAGTACTTTGTACTTCTGCTGAATCGTTGCCGAAGCAATTCAGCTAAATCGTCGATGAAGCCGACTACAAACACTTTAGAATTATTGAGGAATCTTGTATTCCCGTGTCATCCTGATTTGTAGGCGAGAGTACTGAATGATGCTAACAAATGGCATCGATAATTGTTGTATTATCGTGCGGTTATCGCGAAATTACAGGAGAGAGATTTAGTTAATTGGGAATTCTTTAGATCATAAATTGACGTATCAACCTCACAGCCGTTTAGTTGTTCACGGGATTTAATGGCTGAGTCAAGGGGGTTTACATACCGCGATTGATAATTTTACGAACTAACAAATCAATTCAAATTAACGGAGTAAAAACTCGTCTCTAATTTAGCTAACAACCTGACTTAATAGTCACCATACTACCCGCCAATCTTTAAGGTCATCAGCCAGTGCAATACTGGGAACTTCCAGAAAGATTGGATTCCTACTCACGATCTCAGGATGAAGTGGTGTATGGAGCTAGGCAATCATATTAATCGGTGATGATGCTGCTCCGGAGAGTAATTGTAGATTGTTACATCTTGAAGAAAATTGTGGTGAAAAATGACCCAGATTGGTACTCTGCATGCCCTTAAATAATCTCAGCCGCGATAGGGGCGTCCTCCCTTCCTTGACCAGGTGGAGATGTTCGTTCGGGAGTATCACGTGATACGAGAGGAAGGAGTGCCTCGAGATGTTCGGGGGCTTCTCCCGGATGCCTGGATATTGTTAATTAACAATATCCCTTCTCTTTGTGGCTATCGCGAGCGTTGGGCATTCTCGTTTGTATTAGGCTTTTATAATCACCGAGTTGGTATTCGGTGATCTCCCGGGTTTTCGAAGATAGAGAGAGATAATGATACGTTCGAGTGAGGTGGCCTCTTGTGACGTACTGTGCGTTGGGATTGACACAATAGAAGCTAGAGCGCTGGTCATAGGGCAGCGTGATGAAATGAGAAGAAGAAAGATAAGCGAATTGCGCGGTGACTCGAGCGGCCCAGGAGCGCGTGGGCCGTGACTACGAATGGATGGAGAAACGTCGATGCCCAATAATATTTGGATATAATTAGGGCGATGGCCGATTGACAGGCCTCGCACCTTTATTGTATTCGTAGCACTGAGATTATGTAACGCCTCTTCGCCGATTCTACTCTCCTGTGGCGAGGCTCCTAGAGACGTTCCGTTACAACACCCCCCCAAGGTCTTGGTCACCTGATGGAGGGTGGCAAAGATCTTCGCTCTTAAGGTGGCGTCATAGGAGGCTGTTTCGTACCCGTTGGAACTTGGGTACGTGCGTGTTTACGCGAGCAGTTTCATAAGAGCCCACACGATAGCAAGAAGTTCTTTTTCGATAATGGTGTATCGCACTTTCGGACCTTTGAGTGTGCGGCTGATAAAATGCAGAACGCGATGTTCGTTTGCATCGCCTTTTTCGTACAATATTGCACCAAGGGCGAAGTCGCTCGCATCAGTTTGCAGATAAAAGGGCTTGTTTTTTTTAGAGGGTAATAAAGCATGATGCTTTCACAGAACTTCGATTTTACGTCATCAAATGCCAGTTGCTCATTTTCTTTCCATTTCCATGGACTGCCTTTTCTCAATAAATGGAGTAAAGGTTACGTGGCCTCAGCAGGTTTCCTGGTAAATTTACTATAGTAATTTACGAGCTCGAGAAAACCTCTTAATTGTTTAAGGTTTCGTGGCTGGGGGAAATCCTGAATGGCTTTTATTTTGTCCGGATCTGGTTTAATGCTTTCTTGCGTTAAAATATGACCTAAGAATCTTGATTCTTTTTTGAAGAAATGTGATTTCTCAAGATTCAAGGTGAGACCGTGGTCGAGAAATCGTTTAAACAATTCCTCAAGTATCAAAATATGCTCGTCGAAAGTCTCTGAGGTGCACAAAAGGTCATTGACGAAATTTATGACGTCGATAAGGCCTCGGAGAACTTTTTCCAGTCCACGGACCAGACTGGCGGTATTAGTTCGTAGTCCGAAAGGCGTGACACGAAACTCGTAGCACTTGCCGCGATGAGAAAAGGCTGTGTACTGACGTGAGGCGGGGTGCAGTGGGACTTGCCAAAAACCGATCCGCATGCCCAAAGTGGACATAAAGGAGGCTCTTATGCACTCTTGGAAGAGCTCCTCAGTACCCTCCATTTGCTCATGGTCTGGTTCTAAGCTCTGGTTGATACGACGAGCATCTAAACACAACCTCACTTTTCCATCCTTTTTCCCCGTTACGAGGAGAGGGTTGCAATAAATACTTTTTGACCTTTGGATTATTTTGTTCTTAAGCAGGTCCTCAATCTCGCGGTCGACTTCAGCTCGGTAAGCTAAAGGAATGGGATAGCTCATGGCCTTAAAGGGTTCATGAGGTACTACCTGGAGCACATGCTCGTATGAGTTGACTAGACCTGGACGCTTTAAAAAGACATTTTTGTATTTAACGAGTACGACCTTGAATTGTTCTTTTTGTGAGTCGTTAGGGCCCGTTGTTTCCTCTAATTTTATTTGGATTTCTTCGTCGGTCACTTCGTCGTCCTCGGTGTGCGTTATTTTACAGCATCCGATTATTGGTTCGTACGAAGGGGTTAACGACAAAGTGTAAGTTACGTCCGGGTCGTTGCATTGTGTCAGTGCAATGTCAAATTTTAAGAGATTAATTTTTGCCTTTGTTTTGATAAGGAAGTCCATGCCGATAATACAATCACTTGTCAGTTTGGGCACCACGATTATTGTATTGTTTTCGACTATTTTGTCGATAGTTATCGTGGTAAAGATTTGACGGGTTACCCTTGTACCTCGTCCTTTCATTGCACCCGTGACTGTGATGCCGGTTAATGGCAGGGTGGGGCTTTCTTTCAACTCTCTGTGGTTTGTAAAAAACTCTTCAGAGATGGCGGTGACCTCACTTCCTGTGTCAATAAGGGCCATTACTGGAATTTTGCCAATTGAGACTGAAAGGTAAGGACATTTGCTTGTCACATTTTGGGTTTCATTTTCGCATTCCAGTAGCTCCTCTCTCATGTCTCTTCCGAAGCCGGGCGTCACCTCCCTGAGTCTTATTTCTCGAGGGATGACGCCTCCTCGTTTCCCGAGGGGACTTCCGTATCTCTCACCTCTTGATTCGGACTCATTTCGTCCGACTCTTGGAGAGTGCGAATTTTCGCCTTTGTGTCACGATTCTCGGGCTTCTTTGAAGACCGCTCGGGTTTTTTATTACTGAAGTTCTCTCTATTTTTGTCTGTACCGTGCTCCGAGCTCTTATTTTCGCTCTTGGAGGACGAGTGAGAGAAACGGTTAAGGTCAGGTGGTTTTTCCCGCTCACGATTACCCGGGCCTTCTTCGTCAAGAGACGTAAGCAAGTCTAGTAATTTTGGAATTGTCGAGACGTTATTCGTCCTTATTGTCGTTCGTACTTCGTCTGGAAAGTGTTTCCCGAGCTTTTTGATAATCGTGATTTCGCTTAGAGGTGGTCTCAATTCTTTAGCGAGTCCGATAAGCGTTAACGCATAAGCAAAACGGGACATTTTCCTTTTGGCGTCGTACCAATCATATTCTATTTAGTTTCGAACATTTTCCTGTCGTTCTTCGCTGTAGAATCGGCGCGTAAACTCCTTTTCGAAACCTTCGTACGACGTGACGTCATTCCGTATGATTTTCCACCACTGCAAGGCGAGACCTTGCAAGCATTGAGAGATGACGAGTTTGTACTCGTATCGATTGGAAAACACGTCGCGGTACGTTCGTAGGTCGGCTAAAAACTGCATGGGCAATTCGGCAGTTTTGCCACTAAAAATAGGGGCTTCTACTTTTATTGCACCACAGTTACTTGGGACTGATATGGGTGCAGGAATCGGAGATTTTCTGTCACCTCTATGGACTGCAGGGGCGAAGTCAATCGTGTTCCCTCATTTATTTGGCAAATACAACAATATGATATTTAGAAATATAGTGTAACGGTACGCTTTTTCCCAAACGCTTAAACGTCATTACGCGTCGGTTCAAGCTACCTGAAATTTAGGAGCAGGTATGAAAGAAATATGAGATGAAACGAGTATTATGTTATAACAACAAAAATAAATCTGATTTATTCACAAAATACAAAGATGATTTTTGATTGTACATGAAATTTTGTTGGAAATAAAGAAAATTTTTATTTATTTCTCCTTTTATTGTTTGTTTTCAATTTGTTTGATTTTCTAATTTTTATTTGTATGAAAACAATGATATTTATTTTATCTATAAATTTGTTCCAAATTTTGTTGGATTTCATTTTTACAATGACAATAATAATATAATTGCACGGTCTTTTTCTTTAAGATTATGAGGAAATAATCGATTTTTTAAAAATAATAAACTGTTTTGATAACAAACTCAAAATAAATTTTCGAGATTAAAATGTCCAAGATAATCAATTAGATTTTTCAATGTGATTCTATACAATCATAATAATATTTTTGTCCGTGACTCGATATAATCCTACAATAATTGAAACATTGTTGGACAATATAATAAAGGCTCTTTGGTATGAAAGGGTTTATTGTCCTCCCTAGTAACTTATTCTGGTTACTTTTTAAATTAATAAATTCAAAATTCAATTAACATGAGAAAATCTCCACCTCTAGCCAGCAATAAAATTTCGGTTATTAGAATAATATTTGGAAAGGAAATTCAGAAACACCAGTTGCAGGAATTGAATGAACCCGAACAATTCCGTCTCCAGTGCCCCCTAAAGGATGGGTAATTTTCTGCAGGGATGGAATGAAATCGAACTACCCCGTCATCAATCGGTAATTTATCGTAAACGGGCTACAGGAATCGAACGACTCCGTCACCCGAAAAGGATACATCGGGGAAAAAGGATAAATTGGAGTACACCAGTTGCAGGGATAGGACGGAGCCGAACTACCCCGTCAACAATGTATAGGATCTTGGCAAAAACTTTTAAAAAGTAAAAAAACAACGCCAAGTATTAAAAAGTCGCGACTTTAGTTATAAAATGACCACTCTATATTATTGTTATTAAGTTAAAATGAAAACTATATTTTTATTAACAACTTTCATTTCTTTTTCGTTATATACAAAATGTTACTTCATCTCGAAAAGAAGCTACTCAAAAAATGGTGTCCTTGATTTGAAAAAAAAAAAAACTGAAATCATTCTAACATAGCCAAGTACGGTAAATGAATTACGAAATTTCACATGAGATCATTGGCACCTTGAACGGTGTCCGCTAAAGAGTTTTGTCGCCTCAAGGGTTTCCGAAGAAAATCCTACAAATATCAAAAAATTATTATGATGACATTATGTTAGTTAAGGACAATGAACGTACAAAACAATCCTACGGGAAATGAATGAAACAAAATTACATAGAAAACCGTACGTACTCATACAAGTGCAAACGATACACGTTTCTACATGTACGTACGCCATAAATTCACTGCAAAAACTACACAAAAACTTGGCGTGCACATTTAGACCATGTATCCTATCAATCTATCTGCGCATGTAATCGTCCATCACATTTACTTATTTAACTTATCTTTCTATCCATCCCATCCATTTATCCATCCATCCCATTAATCCATCTCACCTATCTTCGTCTTGTCGTTCATCTTGTCATCAATATGGACTCCCTTATTCGGTCTGGGAATGGATTTGGGAGCTTCTTTCATCATCGATGAAAGAACGAGTTGATCATTGATCTAGGGAGTATATCCCAACAACCGTGTCTTCCCGAACTTACTTTTGAAAACCATGCACGCCAAGTTTTTGTGCAGTTTTACAGTGAATTTGTGGCGTACGTACGTGTATAAACGTGTATCGTGTGCACTTGTACGGGTACCTATGGTTTTCTATGTAATTTTTATTTCATTCATTTCCCGTAGGATTGTTTTGTACGTTCATAGTCTTTAGCTAACATAATGCCATAATAGTAATTTTTTGATAATTGCAGGATTTTCTTCGGAAACCCTTGAGGTGACAAAACTCTTTAGCGGACACCGTTCAAGGTGCCAATGATCTCATGTGAAATTTCATAATTCATTTACCGTACTTGGCTATGTTAGAAAGAATTCAGTTTTTTTTTTCAAATCAAGGACACCATTTTTTTAGTAGTTTCTTTCCGAGGTGAAGAAACATTTTGTATATAACAAAAAAGAAATGAAAGTTGTGAATAAAAATATAGTTTTCATTTGAACTCAATAACAACAATATAGAGTGGTCATTTTATAATTAAGGTCCCGACTTTTTAATACTTGGCGTTGTTTTTTACTTTTTAAAAGTTTTTGCCAAGACATCACTCCTTTTTGAAAAACATGACAGTACTTTGCTTCAGGAATAATGAATAGTATAATGATGAAGTCGTAAATAGTGGAACTAAGTGGAGTGGAACAGTAAAATGGTAAAATCGTGAAGTACTGAAAAATAGCAAAAATCCCCTCCCGGGGAAAAAAAACCTGGACAAGTACATTGGTGGTCCCTCATTTAACTATGATATCACAAAAAATCCAAAACCTCACTTAAATTTTTTTTTTAATGTTTACTAAGTTTATTCATATCCCGAAGGGAAACCAATCATATAGATCACGAAATATCCAAAACCTCACTTAAATTTTTTTTTTTAATGTTTACTAAGTTTATTCATATCCCGAAGGGAAACCAATCATATAGATCACGAAATATCCGGCCATAGAACCAGACTTCACAATAAATGTTACTTTGAATTTATTTCCACAGAACAAAACAGGAAACAAAACATTAAAAAATCAGCGTTATCAAGATGAGAAAAATACCACTTCTAATTGGTCTGTAAGAAGTATCAATAGTCTAGAAAAAAATGAAAAAAGGTCACCATCTAAGTTACGTGCAGCAGTAAAATTTATGCTATCAGTACTAGGACAAGCATTTCTTTGGTGACTGAGAAGATATCAATATGGACATACCGGCAACGTAGAGCATGCAGTTGGTGCATTGCTTCTGGGATCTCCTAAGTCGACTAGCTACGTTTGTTTTGGCTATGGCGCGACCAATGTTGCCAAATAGTATTTACTTATATGACCTAATGAAACAACATGCCTGCGCTGCGGCTAAAATAACGAAAAGAAGCAGGAACAGGAAGTTTCGCATAAGATCCCGTGCTTTTGTAATATTAAAAAAAAACTTTAATTTATGTCCGTACATGATAGCACAGTTTTGTTTGATTGGTAATAATTTGATGAACGTTCACCACCGTACGTTGAGCGTATACGCACAGAGTACTTGTCCGGCCCATAACTTTTTATTAAAATTGCTCATTCAAGTGAAAATCAAATTGGAGGTGCTTTTCGTTGCATGCGTTACTTTTCGCCGTCAGAAATTTATAAGAAAATCATTTCTTCTGCGAATTTCAAAATGGCCTTGTATCATACACAACATTCGACGTCGATTTAATCGGAATAAAATGGTGTTCGTAGTCATCATAAAATTACATTAACATAAGGTGCAGTCAGTTATGAAATTTCTGAAGTCTGCGAAAGTCTGCGACTCAGTAAACCACTATTGCCGGCTAAACAGTAAACTACTATTGCCAGCACTGAAAGTTATTATACTTTGGAAAGCTACTATTTATTAGTAGAAGATCTAAATAACCACTGGTGAATGGTCAAAAGATCAATGCAGTCTATGAATGCACCGTCAAATTTGTATCCAAAGTTTCGAGATCACGCAACTTTCACACAAAGAATCCCCCTCCGTTCGTTTCACTTTGACGTTCTTGGGTGCCAGCTATCAAAATAGCCCTTTATGTTTTGAAAAAGAGAATTTAAACCGTTATGCGGGATTAATCATAAGAAAATAAAAATTAAATAAGACAATACCAACAATGAAAAAGTGCGTATTTATGACCCTTGACTTTTGAGAGAGACCCCTGATTTTTACTGGAATGAGCAATCCCTTAATAAAAAGTTCATGGGCAATCGAATATCGAATTGCGAGTTCGATTCTCCTCATATTATTCGTGCTATGATTGGTCGCTGGATGACAGCCAACTTCATGTTTGATTGTCACCATAGCAACTAACAATATTAATATGTCCATAGCAACGAAAAAAAAAAATTTGTTAACTGGTTAGCAACAAATAAACAAACGTATCCATGACAACTAACAAAATTATCATGTCCCTAGCAACGAAGTGCTATTACGAAGTGAATTTAGTATTGAATAAAAAAAACCAATATTGAATGAATCGATTTCAATTAAGGGGACCGTATGGTCTAGAGCACGAAAATTTCACCTATTTTCACGATTTTTTTTTTGCCTTAAAAAATTTAAAAATCGATGTTTTAACTTGTCGGGTTTATTACTACCTTTATTAAGTATACAAAAAAAATTTTTTTTAATTTTAAAAACAGTGTTTATTATCATATAATTGGCATTGAAGACGACCCTCTCGAAAAATCCGACCCGGACGGTGAAGATCGATCCGAGACTTCTACTCATCTGAAACACAAAATTCAAGAAGATTCTTAATCAGAAAGAGTGCAGTTATGGTCGGGACTAGAACAAATCGAAAAAATTAAAAATTGACAAAATGGCGCGCTTTTGAAAAAAAATTCGTAAAATCGGGTTTTTTTTTCACTAGTTTTTTAGTATAAACAATAAGAAATTATTTAAATAAAATTATGATTGTAGTTCCGACGATAGCCATACATGTTGTGAACAACATATCCAAATTTCAAGTGATTCGGTTGAATAGTTTTTTTGTTTTCACCTGCGCAGTGCCGAAAAAAGTCGTTTCGAGATAAATGAGTTTAAAGTTTGAGGTACAGATATTTTCAAAAATTGAGCAAATTTTGAATACTTACAGTTAATCCGCGATTCCGGCACCATATAGGATTCCTTCGGAACGTTCATAATTCAAGATTTCCTCACTCCTTTCATTTCTTCGAGCTGTCCGAGCCTCTTTGGAGTTATCCGTGCTCCTACGGTTGGCGCTCGATACTCGCAGCTCGTCTCGGTTTTGCGCTAGTTGCTCCGCTTGTGGCCCGATTGTTATGCCCATGGTCTCCATTATTTTCAATAGGGATGCAAATCCTTCATTGAATATGCAAGCGGAAATGTGAGTGGCAATATCAATGATTTTTTTTCCGGCAAACAGATGTTTCGGCGCAAGGTGCCACACGCAAGCATTGAAACTTTCGTTATTGTTCTGCGTATTACTGCCAATACACCTTTCCAATAAAGTCTCTGCTGTCAATTCTTCATAAATTGGTTTTAATATCTCTTGTGCTTCATCGCACAGAGCAGGTGGGTGCTCGTAGGTGTCTAAAGTACCTGCAGCCTCACTTTGACGCCACTTGCACCACGATTCGGAACCTGGAGGACAGTACGAGTGTTGCGGATTTTCATCTGTTGAAATTTTGTGATAATATGCTGCCCATATTTCACTTCTCATCCCTTCAGTCGAATCTGAATTACGTCTAATTGCTAGACCGTAATAAGTTGACAGCTCTTGCAATAATTTATTCGTCAATTGTTGACGCTTCGGTGTTTTATTTATCGATTTCCGCTGTGTCTTTTTTCCCTCTTCTTTTTCTGTCAATTTCTTTGTTGCTTTCTTTATTTGTGCATGTTTTTTTTTCGCATCAACAGCACGTTTGTACAAACGTTTTTTAACATGCAAAACACATTCTTTTTTGCAAACTAAAAAATCATCCCCGTAAGGCTTTGTGTCCAATAAGGCTTTGAACGTTTTCGTGTCGCGGACCGCTCTCTACCTGCGTTATGGGCTGTAGAAGCTGTAATATTGAGAATTTCCGCATGAAAATTTCACAGTATATTCTTGAGATACTATACTTTCGACATATCGAAAAAAAAAAAAATCGATTTTTTCAAATTTCTAGACCATACGGTCCCCTTAATAGAAAGGAATCAATATTAAATTATAAAAAAATCGAATAGTCATTTTATTTTTCTTGTGCGTATTCAAATATGTGTTTATTACATCTTCCCGTTATATTCGCGCTGTGATTATTCGGTTAATCAAAGACAAGTTCATCTTGTATAGAAAGTCTCGTCTTTCACGAACAAGTTCATGTTGGTGAGTTTGGCATTTATCGCTGAAAATTATTAAGTGACAGTTGTATCACAACTACGCGTGTCATAACCGATTTTGTATCATGATGGAATGGATGGATGGAACGGATGGATGGAACGGATGGATAGAACGGATGGATGGAACGGATGGATGGAACGGATGGGTGGAACGGATGGGTGGAACGGATGGGTGGAACGGATGGATGAAACGGATGGATGGAACGGATGGATGGAACGGATGGATGGAACGGATGGATGGAATGGATGGATGGAATGGATGGATGGAATGGATGGAATGGATGGAATGGATGGATGGAATGGATGGATGGATGGCATGGATGGCATGGATGGATGGAATGGATGAATGGATGGATGGATGGAATGGATGGATGGAATGGATGGATGGATGGAATGGATGGATGGAATGGATGGATGGAATGGATGGATGGAATGGATGGATGGAATGGATGGATGGAATGGATGGATGGAATGCATGGATGGATGGAATGGATGGATGGAATGGATGGATGGAATGGATGGATGGAATGGATGGATGGAATGGATGGATGGAATGGATGGATGGAATGGATGGATGGAATGGATGGATGGAATGGATGGATGGAATGGATGGATGGAATGGATGGATGGAATGGATGGATGGGATGGATGGAATGGATGGATGGAATGGATGGATGGACTGGATGGATGGATGGAATGGATGAATGGAATGGATGGATGTACTGGATGGACGGAATGGATGGATGGACTGGATGGATGGGATGGATGGATGGATGAGATGGATGCATGGATGGAATGGATGGATTCAATGGATGGCTGGATGGCATGGATGGATGGAATGGCGCGGGTGGATGGAACGGGTGGATGGAATGGGTGGATGGAATGGGTGGATGGAATGGCTGGATGGAATGGCTGGACGGAATGGATGGATTCAATTGAGTTACATGTAACATTTTTTTCATTACCAACGATAATCGTGATTTATTCGTTCTAATAAATCGCCAGTGCAAACGATATAATCAAAACGTCAAATTAACATATTACGTATACATGGATCGAAAGACAAACCATTGCTGATAAAATTTAATCAGAACAAAAAACAAGCAGCAAACTCAATTAAATCGCGATAAAAAATAATTTTTTTAATTAAAAAAATAATAATAATCCAGCATGCGTGTACCATGTGGTCTGGAGAATCCGTCTTCACGGGAATAAAAGCCTCGATTTCGGCCATATTTCCAAAGAATAATCAAAAACAAAATTCTGCTGAATTATGCATTTCTTTTCATTGAAAAAATAAAAATAAAATAATTTCATTGTGATTAAAGCGGTAAATCGCGCGAGAAACGCGAACTAAAAAAACTCCGAAGTTTGCACAATTATAATAACGCAACTTTTCGCGACTTTATAAGATTTATACATAGCAAATTAGCAGGCTATTCTGGTCTTCCACTACAGTAAAAAGATTTATTTTATGAGAAGCGAAAGTTAAGTCCCTCGAAAGATAAAAATCAATTATTCAGTTTTTATGCTCGTTTCCGTCGCGTCGTTTTGAGAACTTCTTGTTCGGTAAATTTTTTGAGGAGTCGTTGTTGGTGCCACTGCTCTTTCCGTTGTTTGAAGAGCTCCCATTTTCGCCGTTGTGGTTTCTATTATTGTTGTTGTTATTTCCACCCCCCCCCCCCCCCCCCAATTCTCGGTCAAGCTTCTCTTGCCTTTTTTTATTCCGCAGTAACTGTTGTTTTATTCGGCGTTTAGCTCCCTGGAGATTCCGCCGAGACGCCTCGAGCTCAAAGGCCGTTACGCGGTTTTGCGATTTGTGAAGTGCCGCTTGAAGCTCCTGCACGCGATTCTTGTAATCGTCGATGGTCGCATTTTCCGGTAATGATAGAAAGGTTTTGGGAACGTTCCTGCTGTAGGACGTACTCGGCTGTGACTGCCGGCGCCGGAGTTCCTCCTGCCGGAGTCGCTCCTGCTCGAGTCGCTCCTGCTCGAGTAGCTCCTGCTCGTGTCGCTCCTGCTCGAATAGCTCCTGCTCGAGTCGCTCCTGCTCGAGTCGCTCCTGCTCGAGTCGCTCCTGCTCGAGTAGCTCCTGCTCGAGTCGCTCCTGCTCGAGTCATTGCTGCTCGAGTCGCTGCTGCTCGAGTCGCTCCTGCTCGAGTCCCTCTTGCTCGAGTCGCTCCTGTTCGATTCGCTCGAATATCATCTATTCCAATAGATATACGTTGCAGCGGAGGAAGAAAGGAGACCGCGCGCGAAGCGCGCGTTGCTTCCCTAGTTTTAATAAAACGTTATGGGCCGGACAAGTACTCTGTGCGTATACGCTCAACGTACGGTGGTGAACGTTCATCAAATTATTACCAATCAAACAAAACTGTGCTATCATGTTCGGACATAAATTAAAGTTTTTTTTTTAACATTACAAAAGCACGGGATCTTATGCGAAACTTCCTGTTTCTGCTTGTTTTTCGTTATTTTAGCCGCGGCGCAGGCATGTTGTTTCATTAGGTCATATAAGTAAATACTATTTGGCTACATTGGTCGCGCCATAGCCAAAACAAATGTAGCTAGTCGACTTAGGAGATCCCAGAAGCAATGCACCAACTACATGCTCTACGTTGCCGGTACGTCCATATTGATATCTTCTCAGTCACCAAAGAAATGCTTGTCCTAGTACTGATATCATAAATTTTACTGCTGCACGTAACTTAGATGGTGACTTTTTTCATTTTTTTCTAGACTATTGATACTTCTTACAGACCAATTAGAAGTGGTATTTTTCTCATCTTGATAACGCTGATTTTTTAATGTTTTGTTTCCTGTTTTGTTCTGTGGAAATAAATTCAAAGTAACATTTATTGTGAAGTCTGGTTCTATGGCCGGTTATTTCGTGATCTATATGGTTGGTTTCCCTTCGGGATATGAACAAAATTAGTAAACATTAAAAAAAAAAAATCAGTGGGGTTTTGGATTTTTTGTGATATCATAGGGAAACGAGGGACCACCAATGTACTTGTCCAGTTTTTTTTTCCCCGGGAGGGGATTTTTGCTATTTGATATCACTTCTTTTTTCTATAGTATTTTCATAGATTTCGCTTTATATAGACTCCAATAGAGTCTGTATAAACAAAAAAACTTACAACGTGTTTGCATCATTACATCATCGATTTATTTCAATGACAGGAATCAGTACTGCTCATACTACTAATTCGACATAAGAGAATGAGACAGATTTTCTACCATAAATTCATTGTTATTGAGTTTGTTTAAATATAGAAGCGTTTCGTTCCTGTGATAAGAAAAAAAAGTTATAATGTTTTGAAAAGAGTTAACTACAGACTCGAAGTATTTTTGAGATGTTATTAATTCGTTGATAGGTTATTATTCGATTATAGCTTGGCCGGAAGGTGTTATAGAAGAGACCTCAATACCAGTTTATCCCCCAAGGCAAAAATTCAGAAAATTAAATACTTTACCATTAGCTTTCAAGTTGTGTATTAGAATAAGCCATTCAGGGGCGAAAAGGCAGCGAGGATATTAGCAATTTCGGTCTAAGCTATAAATAGATAATTATATTTAACTTTACTGTCAGGAGCCTCAGAATTATTATTCTTTCAAAGATGATATGACGGAAGAATATGATGCATCATCCTTGACTTACAAATTGTTTTATAAAACATAGAAAAAAATTAGATTAAAAAAAATTTCGGCCGAAGTACTTGATGAATGTTTTTTCACTTAATTTACATAATGTATCTGTCATGGTGACAACCTCGCCAAGTACTTCGGCCGAAATTCTTTTTCATCTAATTTTTTTTCGTTTGCAATAATTTTTTACTTCTGACTCTTATTGATACAGAGTTTTTATTTTCATTCTGGTTGGTAAAACAACTGCATTTTCGAACTTGATTCTTTTCTCTATCAACATTCAACATTATTTGAAGATTTTATGTCACGCGATAAAGCCTCCCGTACTTGGCCACATATATTTTAATTTACTTTATAACTTTTTGCGAAACCCAACCTTAGCTTTTCGCGGGGATTAACTCATTTTGTTTTGTGTGATTTCAATTTAATTGATACATTTTTTGAGAGTGGTCACTTTTCTTACTTTTTGATAGGATTTGATTTTCTCAGGGATTTCTGCGAGAAAAGGTTTTTGCAGTGTATGTATATTCGTGGAAAAATATGGGAACGGCGGTCAACAAATGTACTTGTCCAGGTTTTTTCCCCGAGGGGGATTTTTATGCATGTTTATTTTTCGCTAAGACATAACATCTATTCTCTTTAGTCTGTCCTCTCTGTCCGCTTTTTTCTGCAATCTTTTTTGTATCGGTGGAATTAAAAATAACATTGCTCCATTTATTCCAATCATATCACCCGCGATGAAAAAACCCGGATCGTAAGAATTTAGCACATCATACAGCCAACCTGAGAAAAAAAAAGATTATTTCTGGAAAATATCAACGCATCAAAAAAATACTTCGAAATTTCGAATAAAATTCAATTTTGATTCATTTCAAACATGATTTATTTTTCATTCATCGTTCAAAGTTATTATATTAGTCAGAAACTGGATGTCTGATAAAAAAATTATTCAAAGCAAATTAGTTTTCAAAAAACCGATTGAATGCACGAACTTTTCAAGTAACTTCTTCTCATTGTGTTGTGTTTGAGATAAAAAATATTACTAATCCACTTTGTTATTGATAGAATTGGAAGGCAGATTTTTTTCCGAAATTTTTCGTTTTAGATAAATGAAACATCAAAAAACCAGTTTTACGTAATTGGACAAAAAACATATCGAATTCATTGTAAAAAAAAAGTTTATGCATTTCTTCATTCTTATTTTTATCATCAAAGTGAATTTATGATATTTGCAAATACCATTTAGAATATTTACTTACAGATATAAATGTGTGAGGCTTCCGGAAGCCTCAAACATTTATAACAATAATGGCCGTGAAAGCCTCAAAACTAAAACTTACAGACATTTTAATATTATCTTTGAATTTTGAAAAGTTCAGAAAGTATGTTATAGATATTTTAAAACAATAAATTCAATAAAGCGGGCAAACTTAGATCAGTACTATACCCAAGAAAATGGATCGAGTTAAGTTGTACCAGTTGCATTATCTTCGTGCAAATTTTCGTACCATCACAACCAGAGCATCCATAGAGCAAATCTTTTTGAAAATATTTTTCAATTCGTTATGCCACAATAGGAGCCAAAAAGTAGAAATACTGAGCACACATGTTGCTCCAGGAAATTTCCAAAGTTTGTAAGTATACGTTGCGTTCCAATAATACAAATTTTTATACTTCCAGAAAAAAAGGAACCAAAGACTTTCTGACAATGTTTTGAATTAATCATGCCTCAACTCAAGCATACCACACATTGGGCTCAATAAAGTTTATGAACTTTGCATGTAGCCATTGCTTTTCGACGCAAAATTTTAATCCCATCCAAAAATGAACAACCGAAGAATTTTCATAATAAAGTTTTCAAGTCCTAATAATGCCACTTTTCGAGCCAAAAAGTGACAATATTGGGCACACTTGTCACTTCACAGATATTTCAAAGTCTGTAGGTATCTGTTGCAATTCAATGATACAAATTTTGATAATATCAGTAAAAACACATCAGAAGACTTCCTGAAACAATTTTTCACAATTTATTATGCTACATCTAAAGTGGGGAAGTGAAAAAATATAGCTCAATTGAGCCGAATGAAATTCTGAAATTTTGCATATATTCATGGCGTTCCAAAGACAATAATTTTGATCCCTTTGACAAATGAGCAACCGCAGAATTTTCATAACAAAATTTTTAATTCATAATGCCACAATCGGAGCCAAAAAGTGGAAATACTTGGTACATTTGTTGCTTTACAGAATTTCAAAAGTCTGTAGGTATCCGTTGCAATCCAATGATACAATTTTTGATAATATCGGTAAAAAAAACATCGGAAGACTTCCTGAAACAATTTTTCAAAATTCATTATGCTACAACTAAATTAGGGAAATGAAAAAATGTAGCGCACATTGGGCCCAACAAAATTCTGAAATTTTGCATGTATGCATGGTATTCCGAAGCCAGCCCTTAACCCATCTTAACCCATCGACAAATGAGCATTCGAAGAATTTTCTTAACAAAATTTTCAATTCTTAATGCCATAATCGAAACCAAAAAGGGAAAATACTTGGCACATCTGTCGCTTCACAGAATTTTCAAAGTCTGTAGGTATTCATTGCAATGCAATTATACAAATTTTGATAATATCAGTAAAAACACATTGGAAGACTTCCTGAAACAATTTTTCAAAATTCATAATGTTTCAACTAAAGTGGGGAAGTGAAAAAATATAGCGCATAATGAGCCAAACAAAATTCTGAAATTTTGCATATATTCATGGCGTTCTGAAGACAATAATTTTGATCCCATCGACAAATGAGCGACCGAAGAATTTTCATAACAAAATTTTCAACTCATAATGCGAAAATCGGAGGCAAAAAGTAGAAGTACTTGGTACATTTGTCGCTTCACACAATTTCCAAAGTCTGTAGGCATTCGTTGCAATCCAAAGATATAAATTTTGATAATGTCAGAAAAAACACATCAGAAGACTTTCTGAAACAATTTTTTAAAATTCATTAGGCTACAACTAAAGCGGGGATGTGAAAAAATATATAGCATATTGAGCCAAACAAAATTCTGAAATTTTGCATATATTCATGGCATTCCGAAGACAATAATTTTGATCCCATTGACAAATGAGCAACCGAAGAAGTTTCATAACAAAATATTCAAATCATAATGCTACAATTGGAGCCAAAAAGTGGAAATACTTGGTATATTTGTCGCTTCGGAGAATTTTCCGAGTCTATAGATATTCGTTACAATCCAAAGATATAAATTTTGATAATACCAGGATATAGAGTGTATACCGCCATAGTCTTTTGACATAAAGATATATTATACGAGCCATTTTAACATAAAGATATATCATTACTTACTACGGTTATCATCCAGATGCATCCATATATATCCAGATGCAGGTTGACAGTGTATTTGTCTATTAATTCATCAAATGCGAGATGATTCTACACCATATTTTGGATAGAAAAACGACGTTGAAAATCTTTTGAAATGGACCAACAATTATCATGCAAGGAACATTTTATGATGTACAAATCTTATTATGGCAAGCGAGGAACATTTTATAATAAAGAGGAAAGGGACCAATAAAATAAATTGTCAACGGTGTAGAGTTAAAAAAAATATTTATTAGACACTGCTCAAAACTCGGTATGATAATAACAAACTTTGTCATATACATTTTTTGACACTCATTATTAGTTTTATAGAGTTTCTTTTCCAAATTTACATCGATTCACACCAATTATGATTAACAGTTCAACGTACACCATTTCATAGTTATCAAAGAAACGAAAAGAATGAGTTTTCAAGAAATCTTATACGAGGAACATTTAATCGCGAAAGAGTAAAGAGATCGCTTTCGTTTCCGTCGTAGAGTTAAATGTGGAAAATAAAAACTGCAGGGTTAACAATAATAAAAAAATACATATTCATTTCAGCACTGTTCGAAAGTTGATTAAAAGCACTTGACTATTTTCACACCATCACTTTCAGTAGTAGAGCTGTGGGGATTCTAACCCAAGCCGAGAGGGGAAATTTCCCCCACCATGTCGCCAAAGGAGGGGAAATTGGGGCGGGGGAGGGGGAGGGGGGGATCGTGGCTGTCTCGAGCTGACCCCCGCCCTCCCCCCCTCCCGCACATCGCCGCGGAGTTGGTCACCGCGAAACGGATAACGTCACGCGCGTAGACCTGTGGCGAGTTAGCCGGCCGCGGTAGGCACTCACATATACACGCGTGCACATGTATACGTGTGCATACGGTGGATCCACTCACATACACATGCGCATGCGCGTACATGCATACGTGTTCATACGGTGCATCAGTAGCTGCCCCCCCCTTCCCCTCCCCGCTCATCGCCGCGGAGTTGGTTACCACCAAACGGATGATGTCACGCGCGCACAGACTTGTGGCGAATTAGCCGGCCGCGGTAGGCAATCACATACACACGCGCGCACATGGATACGTGTGCATACGGTGCATCTGTGATACCATATATTTCTTCTCAATCTACGCATGGCAAAGAAAGAGAGGAGCCATATGTACAGAGCGAGAGAGCAATATAGTTAGCTTACAGTCTTACGAAGATCCGCACAAAAAGGAGAGCTCGATAATATATACCTGTAAAGAGAGAGAGAGAGCAATACAGATACTTAGTTACCCTTTTAGTTCATGCATTTTCCAATATATATATATATATATATATATATATATATATATATATATATATATGGGCAGATCCATTACTTTTCGACCGCAGCCTGCGCGCTTGGGTCAGCGATTTGGCTGCCGATTTTTTCTCGAAAAGTAGGTTATAAAAAAAGACGATCCCCCAAATTTGAACTCAATTTAGCAAATTTTGACGGCTGTAGAATTTTTTGAAATTCTTGCAAAGTCAATTTATTAGCCATTTTCACGATTTTTTCATGCGAACTCTATGAAGCTCAAAGACTCGTATGAAGCGGCATTTTTCTTCGTCAATCTTCCACTTTTGAGAAAAAAATAGTATTTCACTCCAAACGAAAATCTGATTAAGTTAGCACCCTTTTTTTTAATTACTTTTTTTTACCAAATTTCCCGTATTTTTTAAAAGCTGCCGGAGCGATAATTTTTCAAGTAGACGTCTTTAAGACGGCTTAAATTTTTCATCTAGGTATATTCTATCACTACATATACTAATTTTTATATATTGCCACGTTCCATCTTATACACGGCCTCTCAAAGCTACTTGATTTCTGAAAAATCGCTGTTTTCTAACAGCTGTAACTTTTTTCTACCTCAACGAAATTGCTTGAAATTTTCAGGGAATATGCCTTATTCTATACCCAAACAACACTGAAATTTTTTAGAATGTATTTTAGCTGGTTAGTGAGCTGTGAATTTTCGAAATGTCCCAGTTTCCCGCTTTTTTTCATATTTATGGCACTATCGATGACTTTTTAAATTGCACGGAATAAATTTACTCTCATCTTTTATTAAGATGAGATAAAAACATAAAAAATGTAGACTTCCAAACCACAGTTTATACTAGGGATAAGGATAACAGCGAAAAGTTCTCATCTGGATGACATCATGAGACGGTTAGTGTCAGATCTAAGATGTAGAGAGTGCCACTACTATATCGGTCAGGTAGGAACTGCACGGCGCTTACACCGCCAAGGAGTTGCCAATCTCTGCTTGGAATCGGTGACGTGACAAGTCAGGAAAAAGCTTCAATAATTTATTAAACAAAATAATTAGTAAAAGAGAATACAGAAACAGTTTTTAAACACTGTCTTATTGATATTTTCAACATAATTGTTAAATATAAAATATAGAAAAAAAATTCATGTTCAATTCAGAGTTGATTATTTTATGAGTGAACTTTTTATTGAAAATTGATATTGTTTATTGATCCCTGTCAATATGATTATCATCATTTCAATGCTTATGATTTCGTCAACAAAAATAATGTACGAATCGGTTTTAAGTGATGACACATCTTATTGGGGAAAAAATGGATTGAGACAATGTAAATTTGACATATAATTTTGTACATTTTTTATGTTTTTATCTCATCTTAATAAAAGATGACAGTAAATTTATTCCGTGCAATTTAAAAAGTCATCGATAGTGCCATAAATACGAAAAAAAGCGGGAAACTGGGACATTTCGAAAATTCACAGCTCACTAACCAGCTAAAATACATTCTAAAAAATTTCAGTGTTGTTTGGGTATAGAATAAGGCATATTCCCTGAAAATTTCAAGCAATTTCGTTGAGGTAGAAAAAAGTTACAGCTGTTAGAAAACAGCGATTTTTCAGAAATCAAGTAGCTTTGAGAGGCCGTGTATAAGATGGAACGTGGCAATATATAAAAATTAGTATATGTAGTGATAGAATATACCTAGATGAAAAATTTAAGCCGTCTTAAAGTCGTCTACTTGAAAAATTATCGCTCCGGCAGCTTTTAAAAAATACGGGAAATTTGGTAAAAAAAAGTAATTAAAAAAAAGGGTGCTAACTTAATCAGATTTTCGTTTGGAGTGAAATACTATTTTTTTCTCAAAAGTGGAAGATTGACGAAGGAAAATGCCGCTTCATACGAGTCTTTGAGCTTCATAGAGTTCGCATGAAAAAATCGTGAAAATGGCTAATAAATTGACTTTGCAAGAATTTCAAAAAATTCTACAGCCGTCAAAATTTGCTAAATTGAGTTCAAATTTGGGGGATCGTCTTTTTTTATAACCTACTTTTCGAGAAAAAATCGGCAGCCAAATCGCTGACCCAAGCGCGCAGGCTGCGGTCGAAAAGTAATGGATCTGCCCATATATATATATATGATTATCCTATCTGTGTAGATTTCAAATAAATTAGGATTTTTGTAGGATTTTTGAATCTTCTACATTTTATATTTCTAAGCGAATAATAAGACGATTATTTTATCGAAATATTACGAACATCGTTCGCACAGCTCATAGCTGCAGAACGTGACATGTAAGGTGATACTATGTTTATAAAACGGAGCAATCACTGGTGTCTCTGGTACAATATTGCAATAACACAAAAATGAAGATGATTTTATTATAAAATATTTGTGGCGAGTTAGCCACATGTATGTCTCTGGTACAATATTGCAATAACACAAAAATGAAGATGATTTTATTATAAAATATTTGTGGCGAGTTAGCCACGTGTATTTATTATATATTTGTGGCGAGTTAGCCGGCAGCGATAGGCACTCACATACACACGCACGCACATGCATACGTGTGCATACAGTGCATCTGCAACACTATAAAAAGAGGGAAAAAGAGAGAGCAGATACTTAGTTACCCTTTTGGTTCACGCATTTTCCGTTATATATATATATATTAGGGTGGTTCAAAAAAAATCGATATTTTTTTTTTTCATTTACCGTGTCCTGAACGTTGATATATCCTGAAACAAAAAGCCTCGCGAAAGGAACGCCCTGTAGCACAAAATTAAAAGGTGGCGCAATCCATTTTTGTGTTTTTTTTCGCAATTATATGAGAAAAAATCAAGTTTCCGTAGAAAATTAATAACATCAAATATGCATAATTATTAAAAAATATCTGAGTTTTATATCTAAGTATATTTGGATGTAGAAGAACCATTGTATGTCTTTAGATATTGAATCCAAGTATTTTTTTGTCGTCCAAAGGGTATTTTCTGTCGCTGTGATTGTGTACCGAGTGTGAAATATGTCGGTGAATATGCATACTCTTCAAATACATTTTCTGTAAATAACAATGAAAAGTATAGAAAGCTTTTTTCGATTTGTTTCAAGTAGATTTGAACAAAAAGTATATTTATGTTTGCGTAAAAAATTGATCAATAAAAATACAATGGTATCGTTGATAAATTTCTCAGGCTATTGAAATGTATTTGAATCTAAATAAATTGTAGTGTCGAACTTGCCATTATAGCGAACATCATTATAATGAAGATATCTCATATTCTAAAATGAATGATTTCATCAGTATCGCGTAATAACATATAGGAACTAGTATTCTTGCTCAACCTTTTTTTCAACGTGGTCTGCACAAGGAATTATTGAAATCGCGGTACGCCGCTGTATATTTTGTTCAGGCAGGTCACTTTGTCTTATGAATTAAGCTGCCCGTAATAACAAAGAGCTTCTACTCTACCCGCTACGTACGCGCAACAATGTTGTCTCCGAACGCCTTCTCGACTAAAACGTGATGTTATAACACAGCAATTTTAGAACAGTACGAATTCGACAAGCACGATGACCAGTAGTAATGAAGATGAAGATCTTTATTTAATTGGTCGTATAAGCCACTGCCTCGATCGGAGTAAATTGCCGATTAATCGGCAATTTACTTAGTGATTTTGCTACAAAACAATCATTTATTTTATTTGATAAATTCGAACTCCCACGTGATTTCCTTGATTTAAACACAAGTCTATGGGCCACCAGTGATTCTTATCAATACTGCCGGATCATATGCAATAATATCAGAGCAGTGAATGATGCGGCGGAGCGCCGAGTAGCTTTGATCGAGCAATTTAATGGTTATTTAACAAAAGACGAAACCTAAGTACAATATCTAGTACAAGTTGTCCAAAACCACCGAAAAAAATACCCGTCTTGCGAAAAAAAAAATTATCTGTCAACGGTAATGGAAACGGAAGATTAATGTCCTGCAAAAATATTTTTTTTTTTTACCTCCATATTCTTATATGCGAAAAGGAAATATTGTTGAACGGATATGTGTATTTTACATTATTAATTGTCTATGATAAAACTGATTTTTCTCATCTAATCGTGAAAAAAATACAAAAATGGCTTGCGCCACTTTTTAATTTTGGGCTACAGAGCCTTCCTTGGGCAAGGCTTTTTTTTTCACGACACATCAGCGTTCAGGACACGGTAAATGAAAAAAAAAAAAATATTGATTTTTTTTGAACCACCCTAATATATATATATATATATATATATATATATATTGTAACGGAACGCTTTTGCCATACGCTAAACGTCGCTACGCGCAGGTCCGAGCTTCCTAAATAATTTTAAATAATTTTGGAGCAGGTATGAAAGAAACGTGAGAAACGCGGATTTTGTGTTCAGAATAATAACAAAATTAATTTATTCAATTAAACAATGTAAATTTTCCGATTTTTGTTACAATAAATGAATATTTGTTTTATTTCGCGTTCGGGTTATTTATTTGCATGAATTTATTTATTAATCCGGATCAGAACGGAAAGAAACGGTATCAATTCTGTTTCTTTGTCGGTAATTATTCAAACGATGATATTTATTTTAATTTCCGTTTTCGCGTCAGAATTATCATTTAAATGAGAAAAATAACAATAATAATGGTCAAATAATTAAAAACGATGTCTTCGAGGCTAATTAACAATAATAATTGAAATACTCGGTGAAGCTTTGTCGACAGAATAATAATAATAATAATTTAAACAATAATTGAATTATTTAATATGAAATAACAATTAATAGGGCTTTATGTTGCTATGAAATTCACTTTTATTTCATAGTGCATAATAAAAATAATTCAAAATTTTAATAATCCAAAAGTGGATTGACTCGATATAATAATAATGATTATTTTATGTTTTTAATCGATTCTATATAATGGACAATCTTACCGCGGCCTTTTGGATTATCGAATTCAGGATTATTGATGATTTTTAAGATAGACGAGGATTTCTGAGCATAATGAGTGATGCAGATTGATTATATTTTATCGAATATAATTTTGAATTAAAAAAATTCAAAACATACATTTAATTAGCAAATTTTAATTAAAAGAGAGCAAGCAGTCTTCCCACTTCCAGCAGGCATAAATTCAAAAGATAAAATTAATTAGAGGAAACGTAGTATGCAAGCTATAGGCCCCGAACGTCACCGAACGACGCCGATACGCCACACACCACAGGTAAGGATGCAGACCCCGAGCTATGGGACGTGAACGTCGCCGAACACCTCCGATACCCCGAGCACCCACAGGAAAAAGGAAAAATGTAAAAAAATTAAAGAATGACCTTGGACTATGGGAGTTGAACGTCGCCGAACCGCCCCGATACTCCAAGCATCAAGGAATTATAGGAAAAAATGAAAGGAATAGGAATTGGCCTTGGACTATGGGAGTTGAACGTCGCCGAACCGCTCCGATACTCTAAGCATCAAATATGATAAGAAAGATAGGTTATTATCCTGCTGGAACTAGGAAGGATCTCTGCTGCTGAGAGCGTGTTGTCTCTCCGAGCTCTGTTTTCAGAATGAGCAGAATGCCTGTCCACTGCTGCTGTGCACGGCTTTTTATACCCAGCAGATCCTTTGTTCTCGCGCTCGAGTTCCGATTCGCTCCCCGGGTAGTCTCGAACCCGTTCTGCGCACGCTCATTTACAATATTTTTAGGATTCGTTCGACGCTTCCCCCACTCTCGCATTTTCACACTTCGATTTGTTTGACGCTACCCCCACTTTGCCCATCGCCTGCGCAAAAATTAACAATTTTCGTAATTCACCAATTTTTATAATAAATTTATCACATTTGATCATTTCCTAAATTTGTTTAAACATTTCGCAAAGATTTTTCAGTAATTAAAGAGTTTTTAATAAATTTTGAATAATGGAAAACACACTCTCTCATTTGTGCGTTCCCTTGTCGCTTGTCCCACGCGCATGCGCACAAACATTCGTTCTTCTCACTCTCAAATTACCGGTTATTTTCGCATAAATTTACCGCGCGAGTTATGCACTTCGATTTGTCGGATTTTTCTGCATATTTTACGCATTATTTTAATTGCAGTAATGTCTTTTTAATAATTAATTATTGAAACGTGCAAAAAGTCACGTACGCATTTTTTAGTTCCGGTTTTTCACGATAGGCGGCGGCCAGACGCTTTCGTAAGTGTAGCTTCGCCGTTAGCATAGTGTTCAAGATGGCCGCTGACAACAACAGTCAACAAACGCACGCGAAACGTTGTCGCGTCGTTTTCTCAAAATTGTCGGATATTGGATGAAAATCGGGATAAAAAGTATTTATAATGAAGTGCCGGTACTACGCGTAAGTGTTTTCGTTACAATATATATATGATTATAAACGGACCAAACTATAAGAAAAAGACAGTCTCCAAAAATCCTTAAACCTGACACCTCCGAGAAAATTTCGATTCATGCGTAAATGACTCACTATTATACAGATGGCAATGTCTGTCGAATCACTTCAAACATCCATCATACATCTATCGAACCACTTTGAACATCTATCATACATTCATCGAACAATTTTGAATGTCTATCGTACATCTAACGAACGACCTAGAACATCTATCATACATATGTCGAATCACTTTGAACGTATGTTGAACATCCATCCAACCACTTTGAACGTCTATCGTACATCTGTCGAACCACTTCGAACATCCATCATACATCTGATGAACCACTTTGAACGTATGTTGAACATCCATCGAACCACTTTGAACATCTATCATACATTCATCGAACAATTTTGAACGTCTATCGTACATCTAACGAACAACCTAGAACATCTATCATACATATGTCGAATCACTTTGAAAGTACGTTGAACATCCATCCAACCACTTTGAACGTCTATCGTACATCTGTCGAACCACTTCGAACATCCATCGTACATCTGATGAACCACTTTGAACGTATGTTGAACATCCATCGAACCACTTTGAACGTCTATCGTTCATCTGTCGAACCACTTCGAACATCCATCGTACATCTGATGAACCACTTTGAACATATATTGAACATCTATCGAACCACTTTGAACGTCTATCATACATCTAATGAACCACTTTGAACGTCTTTCGTACATCTGTCGAACCACTTCGAACATCCATCGTACATTTGATGAACCACTTCGAACATCCATCGTACATCTGATGAACCACTTCGAACATCCATCGTACATCTGATGAACCACTTTGAACGTATATTGAACATCCATCGAACCACTTTGAACTTCTATCCTACATCTAATGAACCAACATTGAACATCTATCGTACATCTGTCGAACCACTTCGAACATCCATCGTACATCTGATGGACCACTTTGAACGTATATTGAACATCCATCGAACAACCTTGAATGTCTATCATACATCTAACGAACCACTTCGAACATCTATCATACATCTATCGAACCATTTTGAACGTCTATCGTCATCTAACGAACCACTTAAACATCTATTATACATCTATCGAATCACTTCGAACATCCATAATACATCTAACGAACCATTTTCAGCGTCTAGCATACATCTAACGAACCACTTTAAACAAATTTATATCGAACATCTAAATAACTGATACCAATATTTTCTACATTTTTGCAATTAGAGAGCAGCGTTTCGCTCAACTTACTAAAATCAAATAAACGCCATAATTACATGGTCGGATATGAATGTTAGGATATGGATGGAAGAAAAAGGATAAGATAAAAAAGACAATATGTATTATAACGTGTGGTTTTTATTTGGTTGAATTATTGTTATGATTCGACCACCAATTGAATATTTTAAATACATTTTGTAATGCACAATGTTTCGTATGCTTTTCACAACGTAGAGTATAACTAACATTTAATTTGTTTAAATATTCATTATCATCATATTCATCATCTAGGGTTTTAATAATTATATTTTCCACATCATGATTAAGTATTTCAGTCAACCATTCTCGTTCTTCATGTCTTTTCACGTACACGATAGAATGCGTCTCATGATCTGTAGGACCCATAATTGACGCTCTGATTAAGTGTTCAGCCATGCTGTATGGAACGTTCCCGTTCTCCCATCTTAGTCCATGATGATTCCGAATTGTCCAAGAAGCTTGAGATCTCTCAAACTTTGTGAGCGTTCGCCATGGTATAGGATTACAGAATATGTAATGGGAAAGTATATTTCCTTCCCGTAATACAGCGGCTTCTTTTACGATAAATTTTTTACCAATAACAAATCCTTGTAAATCGACAAATGTTGGCACAACCATGGTAATAACAATAGCAACCAAACAAAATTCGTTCACAAGAGTATATCGATGACTGCGGTCAATCATAAAGAATCTCGATCTTTATATTATTTGTCTCATTTTTTATAGTCATTTGGGAGAAATATATGATCTAAACAATTTTACGGACTACATTGGTCAGTGGACAATATTCAATAATGCGGTCATGCAAAATAAGGCAATATGCAGTAGTATTTGCGGGTATATCTTCTTTACATTCAAAATCTATCCTTACATCAACTGTTCCATTTTTCACAGACTCGTTTTGACGCGAACAATCAATGACTGCAAGAGGCCCGTTGTACAAAAATTTCGAAATGGTTAAAAACGTATCATCGTCATCACATCCGTGATACGATTTTCGAAAACGCGAGTACATCTCAAACAAAATGGCGTATCTATTCTTATCGAAATCCAAATTCAAATCATCATAGGGATAGGATTCCGAATTTAGAAAGTGCTTAACGTTGGCTAATGTGCAGTCGTCAAATAGATTGACATCTCTAGACATGACATTTTTTTTGGCAGTCTGCAATGCAAATATCACAAATCGAGGTTTCTCCAGTTGCGAGACGGCTTTAACGGTCCATGAATGCTTAGTAGTATTATGTAGTTGTGGAAATTCATATAGATCCCAAGAGCGGAAACTCTTATTGAAATATCGCCCACTTTTCAATGCTCGAAGTAAAGACAACTTATTTATTTTATTCAATGTCACATGAGGCATACGCCATTGTATTTTGAGCAACTCAATCTCAGCCTGCACTTCAGGATGACTGCTGAATATACAGTTGTTGTCATTACGAGAACGTATGAGAATCAACTCATGACGCGAGTTAATCACAACACGCTTATAATCTTCACAAAATCCCAGAAGTATATTTAGTGGCACACAAAAATTAAAATGAGCTTCATCACTATGATGTGCCACATCCCATGCAGCATTCTTCAAAGTTTTACCCCTTTCGGTTGATAAAGAGAGGTAATTTTTGATAGTGGTAGTTATTCCTACGTTTCTATTCCGATCAATTTCTACACCATCAAGTTCATAGCGAAGTTCATCAAACATGAATGCAACGCTATTGTTTCCCAATACCAGCGTTTGTTCACCCGTTTTGTTAAGCACTTTTAGCTTCCCTTCAATGTAAAGAAAGCTTTCTCAAGGCAGCGTATACAAATCCTGATGGTGTATAGGTATCCGTATTTCATCGCTATGTCCGAAAGTTGAATTAGCGTATGGATTGTGCGTATGAGTTTCAATCTTGACAATGCGATCGTCGAAAACTGGCTCTCCTCCGATATTCAAAATGCCAATCATATTTTTAATTGTTACGTACAACAAATCCCAACGATTGTAAAAATTCACGTTTCAATGCGCTAAGCTTCTTCTTGGTAGATATACTGCTCTTTGACGTCACTCTTCTGCTTGAAAAAGTATTTCTCAGCGCAAAAATATTATCTCTCACGTGCTCCGTTTTGTTCAGAACAAGCATTACCGTCGTCGTCGTCGTATATGCAATCTCACTGTAATTTCCTCTTCGCGAAAATCAAGTAATCGACCTTCTTGATCCACAACACGTATCGTTAGATCAGTAATGTTTCGCACGACGATCGGGAGGTAAATGATTTGTGCTGGCGTTTCCGAGATTTTATATCCTGGTGGCACGCTCGGCGAAAATTCATGTATCGTGTGTACCCGCTTACTATTGCTATAAGCGCCAGTGGTTATATTGCATTCGATACAGATAATGTTTACATTAATTATTTTTATCGGTACATCAGATTCCTGCCATTTTCGTGGTTCCAATATTCGATTGGATGAGTATCCCAGCAATGATCCTACATTATCTGGTTTACTGAAATTTATTCTGTAGGAGCATTTGACTTCACTCTTCAATGTATTATGATTAGCGCGAAGCACTAGTGGATATTCATCATTTTCTTCAAGATCATTTTCATTTATCCCAACACCGTTGTTATAAAACTCATCGCCAGATGAACTTTTTTTCCGTAAAATTTCACGTTTCAGATACTCATTTATAGCATACAATTCGTACGATCCTTCGGGAATTGTAATTTCCTTATCATCGCTATCAAAGAAAAATTTATTGTTCGAAGAATTCACGTTTGGTATAGTATGATATGTTTCAAAGTCCGTAAGACCAAGCTCATATTCGCCATCACTCAGATCTATTACTGGAAAATAATTTGCAGTAAGCACGTTGTTCTTGCCGGTCAATGTAAGTGTTTGTGACATGGTTCAACGAATACTGAGATATGATATGACATTGTCACTCCTTAAATTCATATAGATTGTTAACTGTTTGAAGAAATCGTAGACACAATTGTCCGCAAATGCTTTGATTATAATTTTGATAAGATGTGTAATTGTATTCGATTTTCGCACTAGGGCCGAAATATTACACCAATTCCTTGGGGGGTCGGAGATTTCCGAAACTGTCAAAATACATTACGTGATTTCCCCTCTTTGCATATGCAACCCAATGAGTACCAGGGCCATCTGAGTCATCCAAATTGCTAATACCGCTCTCACAACGTCGTATACCGCTTATCGGCAAATTATTGCGCATAAAAACGCCTCTAAAAAATGGAATGTGCATTTGTTTTGCCAGCTCTTCCAATTGTACATTAGTTGTTATACCGGAAGGAATTTTTAATGGATGTTTTTTTTTCTTTGAGCATCCGCTTCCACGTTTGTATGGAGTTAGATAAAGTCCACGGCCTTCCATAGCAAGATTATGGCGTTGCATTTCTTCGAGCTGTCGCTGCGCCGCTTTGCCATCATTCACCGCCTTTGCGATTCCTGCTGCCCCACCGGCCAATGAGCCAAGAACTCCCAACAACGGTAACAATGGCAATATCCCACCACGCTTCGCTTTCGGGAGCACTCGTTTTTTCGAGGCCTTTTTCTTTGCTGCCGTCTTTTTGATCTTCAACCCCATGCCCAATTTTGTTTTAGCTTTCGTCGCAGCCCAAACAGTTGTCGCAGCTGCTTTCTCTCCGAGAATGGAATCTGTCGCCGTAATACGTTTACGTGCTTTTTTCGCTAGAATTTTGTCTGCAACGTGTCTTTCTCCCAAGTGATTGCTTCGTGAGTAAGCTATATCATGTTTGTGACATGCAGCATCTAATGGATTGATACCTCGGTCGCCTTTGGCTAATCGAGTTTCTAAATGAGTCCCTGGTCCACAAAATTGATAGCCGGGAAGATGTAGCTCAAAGGGAAGGGTGTTTATTGCCTTGTTCAATAGCCCACAACCTTTTCTCCTCGACATTCGATACAATTTTTTATGAAGGGTGTTGAACCATCAATGTGTGTCTGCTGCCACGGTTGATTCCAATGCTGTGGGCATCGACGATATTGTTGAACTTCTGAATCAGACTTCAAATGTTCTGGAAGCCTGTCCCACAATATTTGCACGTAGTTACCAAAGTTTTCTAGTAAAACTGTTTTTGAAATAAATCGTAAATTCTCGGGCGTTACTTTAAGAACATCATAATGGTCCGACAGATTGAACAACATTTTCCATACTGAGCTATTTCGATTCGGCTTACTTCTATAAATAGCCCCTCATCATCATTTTTCAATGAATCGGGTTTGAGGTTTGCAACAGAAAACATGCGGTTCGTGCGACAAGCGTCGGTAATTAATGTCACGAATTTTGACAGTCGACTAATGGTGGAAAAAGAAGTACGTAGGCACGGAGACATACTCCCAATTACTATACGTAGTATTATTTGCGGTCCTTCCAACTGTGGAAAAACTAATATTCTTATAAGTTTAATAGAAAGCCCACACGGTGTACGTTTTGAATACCTATACGTGTACTCAAAATCACTCCAACAGCCGAAATATTAATATTTGGAAAATTTGTTAACGCCTATTGATGAAATTGGTTACTTTAAATTTTCTTACAATAGCGAGGTACTGCCACCTAGTGAAGCGCTTCCAAATTCTATTTTTATTTTTGATGACGTAGCATGTGACAAGCAAGATGTAATACGAGATTACTTCGCCATGGGTAGACATTCAAAGGTTGACTGCTTCTACCTTTGTCAAACATATGCCAAAATACCAAAGCATCTTATACGTGACAATGTAAATCTGTTGATTTTGTTTAAACAAGATGGCACCAATTTGAAACATGTATACAACGAGCATGTAAATACAGATATGTCGTATAATGATTTCTATGAATTGTGTCGAAAATGTTGGGAAGACAGATATGGATTCATGGTAATTGATAAAGATAGTACATTGGTTGATGGACGGTATAGGAGAGGATTTAATGATTTTGCAATACCCTAATCCAGTTAGTTGTTATCGATACATCAGTTATGCAGCGTCTACGAAAAACTGTTATCTGCAACATGGCGACGATTGATAATGATAATAATGACAATCGTGAAAAGATTGTGAAAGAAATTGCGAAAACGAGCGAATCAATTCGCCAGAAATACCGAGCTCTGAAAACTGGGAAAATTGAGGAAGACATAGTATTGGAGAGACACTTCAAACCGATTACGGAACCTTTGAAACAGATTGCTGAAAAGTCCCGTGGAATTGAATCAATCGCAATAAAAATGGAACCCGAAGAGACACTTGGGAAAAATAATTTACCGCATGGAAAAAAACGACCACGATCACAATTAGATGATTCACTGATAACTTCTACGCCCAATCAATCAAATCGTAAACGAATGAAAAACGTACCGGATGATACTGCTTTCGCGCATCAAATATTGCGTGCGCAACCACCTGCATTTGTTGAAGAAGAAGAACCAGAAGAAGTTTTCGAGACCATACCCGAATCACTTGTGTCATTAGTTCAACGTCAATTACAAACATCCGAAGATCAAAAAACATTGCGTGAACATTTTGGACCACTTGGGCAAAAATATGTGGCTAGCATTTTAGGCCAAGACAAAAATACTAGTATGGATTACGTATATGGTATTAAATTTACCAATGGAGGCATGATGTTAGGAGATAAGCGTTTCGATGTGGACAATGAAGATAATTTAATTATTGATGGGATAAGATATCCGGGAACCCCTGGTCTCTACGAATTGATTTTCAAGAGAATTCCCGATGATGCCATATACACTGAGGAAGATAAGCATGCATACAAAAGTATATTACTGACAACAAATGCATATAGACGGGGGCATAAACTGCTAAATCCGGTATTGGGTAATAAGGGATATAAATATAAATATATAATTGGACCATTAATTTCTGGTAAAAAAGCAGGAAGTGGTATCAGCATGCCTCCTGTAATGACGTTAAATGACAATAATATTAATTATGTTCATTGGAATGATCCTAACGAGTTGGTAGATCGTCTGCGGTTGCTGGAAGCTTCACGCCAGGCTGGAAACAATGCTCATGACAATGAGATCTTGTCAATTATAGAAGAACTTCGCGAAGCTGGGCTCATTATAAATTAAACTACATGGCAATAAAAAGAATCAGTCGATCAGAACAGTTGCTATCGAGATGTCGATTAATAAATTTGGATCATCGCTCGCGACGCAGGATAATTCTCACTATCGATGGAATTGATTAATAAGGAGTTATGTTCATAATAACGCTCTTTGTCAAACTTCCACCGGCTTTGATGCAAGATCGCGTAAAATACGTCGTGTAGCGTTACCAGAAGTCGATAATGATGCTGCTAATAAACTGTATGTGGAAATGAGTGTCAAGATTTTAAAAGAACGGTTGGACGAATTTGAGACGAAAATAATGGCGCTTGAGGAGACTCTTCGAATAACCATGGATGATATGCATGATAAGGTTCAGTATGGACCAAGCGCTGTGTCTGACTTAGTACATTAATAGAACGACGAATTATCATTACAAATTATGCATCGAATCCGTACGAAGCAGAACATCTCTGAAAAGAAGCAACTCGTAGAGGAATTGCATGCTCCGGCGAGAAAAAATTTCCCGCGAAGTCGTGTCATCGTACGTGGGTATGATGACTTGTGGCAAGCTGACGTAGTCGAAATGCGTCCTTACGCACGATTCAATAAGGGATATAATTACATTCTCACTGTTATCGATGTATTGAGCAAGTATGCTTGGGCCGTACCACTAAAGAGTAAAAAAGGGGATGAAATGTGTGCAATGATCGCAAAAATAATTCGGGACTATAATCGATGTCCCAAAAATTTGCAAACTGACCAGGGAAGGGAATTCTACAACGCAAATGTGCAACATCTAATGAAGAAATACAGCATCAACCATTATTCAACCTATTCTATAATGAAAGCATCTGTAGTAGAACGCTTTAACCGTACTCTGAAAAATAACATGTGGAAAATGTTTACGTTGAATGGAAATTATAAGTGGATCGATATGCTGACTGAGCTTGTTGATAACTACAATGGACGAAAGCATCGAACTATTGGTATGAGACCCATTGACGTTACTCCAAGAATCGCTAATAAACTTTTAAAAACGGTTTATAGCAATGTGAAGATTGCAGCTCCATCACGATTTAACGTAGGCGAGTCTGTACGTGTGAGTAAATTTAAAACCATTTTCGAAAATGGCTACATACCAAATTGGACCACCGAGGTGTTTAGAATCGTTAAAGTGCAGAATACCAATCCGGTGACTTACATACTCCAAGATTCATGTGGGAATCCAATCGCAGGAGCATTTTATGAATTCGAGCTCCAACGTATTACAAATCCTGATGTATACCTTGTGGAAAAGTTGATACGCAGGAAGGGTGATATGGTTTTCGTGAAATGGTTGGGAATGAATAAATCACATAACTAATGGATACATAAAAATAATATATTGTAAACACATGTAGCCATCGCAGTAAAATCTATTTGTTTTTTACAATAAATATACGTTGTTGTATACAAAAAATACATCGTTTGTTTGATTCAAACCCGATTTCCTCATTACAATATACATGAAATTTTAAAATTTATCAATTTAGCTATGTTTACAAATACAACTTAATATTTACAATGGGATTTTGTAATGACCCCATGGTCATTTCCCAACTCTGCTTTACAGCAAGCAGAGTTGGATCGAATGGTTTTTTAAAATCTCCGAAAATTGTTTCGGCGATAATTGATTAATTATAGCGTTTTGAAAGATGTTGCTGGTTCACGTATTTTTTATTTTTTTTTCTTTCGATCGTGACTATTTAGAACTCTGTAGCCCATCGCATATTCTAAATATTAATATTTTATTTTTCCGTGCCATGAAAAATGGGTGGCGTTTTTCGCACACATTTTCTGACATTTCGCGGTCGCTGTCTAGTGACACTAGTTGTAACTAGAAATATTATGGTGATATGTAACAGTGTGTTCGTCGATGTGACCGCCGACCGTTTCATATCTTTTTTAATAATAACAGTGACAGCTGTTGAAATGAAAAAGGTTATAAAGATCGCGGCCGCGGATTAATGGTGATAGTCGTGAGAAAAATGAGGTTATAAAGATCGCGGGTAGTCATAAGATTAAATGATTTTATAAAGATCGCGGGTGTGAAAGTTGATGTTTAGAGTCATCAGGGTTAAGGTTAATAGTGATGGTTATGAGGTTGAAAAAAAATCTAGAGTCGCTGTAGCGACTCGAGACAAGTACATTTATGTATATTATAAGATGGCGAAGACGAGTCGCTACTAGAGTCTTTACAGCAAGCAGAGCGGTTTCGAACGGTTTTCGAAAATTGTTTCAGCGATATTTAATTAATTACAACACTTTAAAAGAGGTTGCTAGTTCACGTATTTTTTTCTTTTATTTTTCTTTCGATCGTAACTATTTAGAACCCTGTAGCCTAACGCATATTGGAAATATTAATATTTCATCCTTCCAAATCATCAAAAAAAGGTGGCATTTTTCGCACATATTTTTTGACGTTTAGCGGTTGCTGTCTAGTGACACTAGTTATAACTAGAAATTTTCTGGTGATATGCGAGACTGTGTTCGTTGATGTGACCGTCGAAGACTTTTCTTCAGGATGCATAAGTAAGAGTGACAGCTGTGAGTTTCGAAAAAAGATCGCGGTTATACAAGTGATAGTTGTGGGGTTAAAAAGTAAGATTATAAAAATCGCGGGTGTGAAAGCAGATAATTTTATTTTTGGTTAGACATATTCGAGATCAGGACTTTAAACGCCTATTCGGTGAACATTTAATATTTTTGTTGTAAGGTTATAAAGATCGCGGTCAGTTTCAACTTTTCATTAAAGTTACTTTTATTATATTATTGGTAAAAGAGTGATAGTGTAAAAATAAAGTTTAAATCAATAAATAAACTTTTGAACAGTGTCTAAATAAATAATTTTTTTTATTAACCCTAGCCCCAACAATCCATTTTTCCGAACGTAAACTCTAGAACGGAGTCGAAAACGGTGCCTCTTCTCTTTTACCATAAAATGTTCCATGAATGCAATAATAAAGTTTATTTAGAAACCATTCTCTTTGTTTTTTTTTTTATAACTAAGAGAATGGTGTATGATAAACTCGTATTCGGTGAATATTTGATATCTTTGAACAGTTGTGAGGTTATAAAGATCGCGGTCAGTTTCAGTTTTGGTTAAAGTAACTTTTATATATATAGATAGAAGAGTGATAGTGCAAAAATAAAGTGTAATTTAATAAATAAACTTTTATAAGTACCTTAATATAGTATCTTAATAAATAATTTTTTTTATTAACTTTAGGCCCAACAATTCATTTTTCCGAACGTAAATTCTAGAACGGAGTCGAAAACAGTGCCCTTCTCTTTTACCATAAAATGTCTCTTGCATGCAACAATAAAGTTTATTAGGAAACCATTCTCTTCATTTTTTATATAACTGAGAGAATGGTGTATGATATCACCCTAGGTTTGAATTATATGTGGTTTTAAACCACCCTAGACTGCACTTTGCACTTGCAACACAAAACGGAATCAGGCGATGCGAAATAATTTTGAGCGAAAAGATATTTGATTTGAGAAAAAAAAAATTTCATAAGTAATTCACCAATTTTTTTTTTATCTATTGCTCATGAGATATAATTCGTAATCAATAAATATTATTAAAAAAAACTCGCGTAGTGCTTCGGCCAAAATTATTTTTTCCAATCAAACTTTAGCTCTCGAAATTTTGTACGTATATTTTTTTGTTTCAAAATCTCGTTTCGTTATGATTACTTATATTTAAAAACTTTCGGTGCATTCTGATGCTATTGGAGTATTTCTTCGGCATCATTTTTTATGGAATATTTTCCGATCCGTTGATCTGTTGGCACGCATGATTCGGTGCTATATTTTTTGAAATTTTTTTTTACAAAATTAAAAAAAGTCAAGTTTTTACTTGTTCGTTGTTCTTTTATGCGTCCTATCTTCTCAGAACTACTGTACGTTTTAACGGGGTCATCCCATGTGACAGCTATTTTTTTCGCTTTTTTGGGAATTTTTTTTTGACGAACCATTAAAACACACTATCTTTGAATTTTTACCACACATTTATTAACGTTTTTACAGTCCTCATAATTTTATCGAACAAAAATAACAAGCTGTATCAACTTTACACCGTTTAGAAGACACTCATGTGTTGGTTGACGGCTGCCATGATTCCGAAGGTTTTGCTCATCTAAAATCAAACAATCAAACAGCATTTTAATTTGTGGACCTGAGGCTATCACTGGAACTAGAATAAAGTAAAAATATCAAAAATTGAATTTTTGGCACAGTTTTAAATGTTAAGTTCCGAGTTTCGTCGTTTTTTTCGACTTTTAAAACCATGCCAAAAATTCAATTTTCGATATTTTTACTTTACTCTAGTTCTAGCGATAGTCTCAGATTTACAAATTAAAATGCCGTTTGATTTTTTGATTTCAGATGAGCAAAACCTCCGGAATTATGGCAGCCGTCAACCAACACATGAGTGTCTTCCGAACGGTGTAAAGTCGATTCAACTCGTTATTTTTGTTTGATAAAATTCTGAGGAACTGTAAAAATTTTAATAAATGTGTGGTAAAAATTCAAAGATATTGTGTTTTAATGGTTCATCAAAAAAAATCCCAAAAAAGCGAAAAAAAATAGCTGTCACATGGGATGACCCCGTTAAGTAATCTAATAATTTTATAAGTATTGACGGTTAATTACGAAGATTGAATTCACTTGAACACTTCTTAGATCAATATTTCACATTGCATTTTTAGTCCGAATATACACCAGCTCGAAATTCGATCATGTATCCATTTTTAGCCGAAATCATTAAAAAATCGATTGAGCGACCTCTAAAATTTTGATTCAGGATTCAATCTTGAGAGAATCACTTTTTGATAACATGTTACCATATTTTGCTGCAATGCCGAAAAAAATGTCAATTCTTTTGCATCACTCAGATACATACATAATATAGACATGTTTAATTGGCAGGCTATGAATTTCATACCCGAGTACGTACACAATATTGACATGTTTAATTAACAAGCTATGAATTCCTTACAAAAAGTCGACAAATCCTAGCCAAAAACAGCATAAATGCTGTGAAAAAAGCTGAGACAAGTACATTTATGCCCCCCAAATAATCATTCCAGTTAATCCCCCCTACCACCCAGCGCCAAAATACCGATCCCCAGCAAAATTTACAAAAACCCGCTAAGTCGTTCATGCAAAGATCTCCGCACAATAATTCTTTCTAATAACCAACTCATCATACAAAGTTTTATGGGTAATCGCTCTCATTATCTTATCAAATTAACCCATTAACGCCGAGGTGATCAGAATTTTTACTAACTTTTCAACGTGTTTATTTATTATGTTATCGGACCAAAAAAATAATGCAATACCTCTATTCCTACGCGGAATTCGATGCTCTTTCAGAATCTGAGCTCAAAATTTCGATTAGACACCGAAAAAAAAAATATGGCCGATTTAAACGTGAAAAACGTGAAAATTTTCGAAAAAAAATTTTTTTCGCATTTTTTTTCACAATGATACCGCAAAGCTATCAACTTTTTACAATGATCAGAGGTGATCATGGCACTCGAACATTAAGAGGAATTTTTTTCAGAAAAATTCATCGACGCGTTCTTTCAAAATGGCGGCGAGAATGAAAAAATTTTATAAAAATCTTAATCTATCGGTTTCTTCAAAACTATAAACTTGAGAAAAAAATTTCGAAGAACAAAAATGGCTTAGAATTAGTCGAAGAATACTCTTAAATTTTTTCAGAATTTTTGAAAACAATTTTTAATTTTCGAAAATTTCAAAAAATCCAATTTTTCAAAAATACCTGAAAAATTTTTGGAAAAATTTGAGAGTGTTCCTTGACTGATTTTAAGACTTTTTTGTTGTTAAAAATTCTTTCGTAAAGTCTATAGGTTTAGAGAAAAAAAATTTTCTTCAATGGTACATAAAATTTTGTTTCTATCTACCACTACAAAATTCACGAACAAACTCGTATATCCTTTCACTTGTGCATGGACACATATGTTGTATACAATTTTTACATGAATTATAGGTAAAGCATATAAAAAAAATATTAGTTTTCACTTTTTCAATACATTTGTTATGTCACGAAAACGTTCAAAATCTTCTGCTTCATTGCATGCAGAGTATGAATCAGATTATTCGGATAGTGATTCCGACGAAAATATTTTGATTCCGAATGCAGACAATTCAGGCTCCGATGATTCTGATTCCGATTGTGATTCGATATCTGATTCAGATTCTGAACATGAATTCACAATACCAAATATTACTTATAAAAAAGCTTGTGCTTTTTTATTCTATTTTTTTTATTATTTAAATTTATTTATAAATTTATTTTAAATATATATTTAAATATAAATATAAAATTATAAATAAAATTAAAAATTTATTATATAAAATTTTTCATAAAATTTGTCACATAAGTCAACATTAATCTACCATACATTTTGGCATTAACTAGTAAAGTAAACACAGCTAATTTGGAATCACAATATGCGAATTGTTTTGTATCCCAAATTATCCTCCTTTCCTTTAACCAATTGTTATCGATGAATTGATGCTTGTGTGGAGCATATCTCACGTTAATACACGGCACGTTTATTCCGGTTTTGTAACATCCGGGGGAAAACTGATGTTACAGAGCGTCTAAACGGTGCTGTACACCCGAAATAAGTAATCCGGTACCATTTACACGCACTTTTACACCGGTTTTTACTACAACAGGTTTTACAAAACGGAATAAGCCTGCTATGTAAGAGCGGTCATCAATTGATTGCATTCCAAGGCGGGTAAGATTCAAATCTGCGTCAGGAGATCCGAATGTTCGGAGTGGTTGAACAATTTACCGTGAACAAAAAAGCATATTTTTCGCTGACTAGTCGAAAAATTTTCGGGCCGGACAAGTACTCTGTGCGTATCCGCTCTACGTACGATAGTAAACTTTTATCAATTGGTTACCAATAAAACTATACTACAAATATTACAAATGAGAGTGTGGCAGCGTTCAAGCTCACGCAGGCTAATGCAATTCTGTATTTTTTTTTAAAGCCCTTGTAGTTCCAAGTCATAGGATAATAATTCATTGTAATAAAGCATTAATTAGAGAAATGGCATATGAACATAATTGAAGATTTTATAAACATAATTAAATCCCATGTACTTGATCATATATACTTTAGTAGATCTTTATTTATTTATCAACTTTTTGTGAACTCACAACATTTACGAGAATGAAATTATCACCTCTGTACAATTTGACTTAATTTGATAAGATAATGAGAGCGGTTACCCATAAACCTTTGTATGCTGAGTTGGTTTTTAGAAAGGATTTTTGTGCGGAGATCTTTGCATGAACGACTTAGACGGGTTTTTGTAAATCTTGGTGGGGATCGGTATTTTGGCGCTGGGTGGTAGGGGGGATTAACTGGAATGATTATTTGGGGGGCATAAATGTACTTGTCTCAGCTTTTTTCACAGCATTTATGCTGTTTTTGGTTGTATATACTTCATGCAGCTTCGATCTTATACACCATTGTTGACGAGTCATTTCAATTTCTTTCTTCAAGCAATGAGTATAATCATCAAACGTTATTGTTTTTGCGACAACATTACTCTTGACACCCTTCACCTTTTTTGTATCTGTTTTACCTTCAACTCGTAGTGCATACATTTTTGCTCGAAGTCCCACAAATTCTGTCATTATTGCACCGTTATTTTCATCCTTCATGAGACCGGGTATTTTTTTATTAACAAGCGGTATACTATATATATTATCCGTCGGGTAGTCGCTAGTATCAAAATGCATGATGTTACTCTTCATGTCCATATATATATCATCACACTCAATGTGATATATAAGACTGTCTGTATCGGTGTACATAACTTTACATTTCTCTCTATACAAAGGTACCATTAACTCATGATGAAACTCATACAAACACGTTTTCGATATGTCAAGTATAGACATACCAACATAGATTGGTTTGTTGAATTTCACCTCGAGATTGCGCAATTCTACCGCAATAAGATTTTCTGAAAAGACACTTCGACTATGAAAATTTGGTTTCGCAATCATTGCTTCTGCACCATATCGCCCATCCCATTTTGTCAAAAGTTTTACATCTACTCGATTACGAACATTTTCTATCGTTTTGCCAAACACTGCGTTATTCATTAATTTGTATAGGTTTTTTTCAAAATCTGTTTTCGCAAGCGTTCGAAATTGAGTATTCAATTCGATGTATGTACGCAGCCATGAAGACTGTGTAAATTGTAATATTCTATGTATTTTGGTAACTCGAAGACCGTGACGCATACATTGCTGCAAATTGCGGTAATGTATCACGTAACGTTTCTTGTCATATAATGTTGCGAGTAGCTTCTTTTGTGGCTTTCCAGGTGTTTTGTCGCCAGCTGGGCAAAACGGTAAGTCAGCATGCGAATCGTGTAGACGTTGCGGATATTCAAGATCGACTTCAAGTATATAGCCTTTCGGCAAATCTAACGAGATGGATGTTACATCAAAATTGGATACATCGTCGACCCATTCGAAATCTGCGTAGGGTAAAGGTTGACACATTGCCCATCCATACAAATTATTCACATCAAAATACGTTAAGTAAGATGAAAGTTTCGATGGGTCATATGATTGCATGTACTTGTTGTTAGCGTGTGCATACCTGTTTGAGCATTGACTAAGACCCCCGCGAATACCTCGCTCAACGAATAAAACCATATCAATATCCGTAAGCAATTCGAACGTAATTTTTGTATGCTTCAACATAGCATCCCAGGTGTATCCCGGGAGCGTATAGTAATATGCCGGATCGAGGCCGTAACTCTCAATACAGGTATCACGAAAATTTTCAAAAATGTCTGCTAACAACAAGACATCTGTTTTTAAATATAAATCGCTGTATTCGCCTAATGTTTCAATGGAAAACCGCTCCCACACATTTTCAGCGTGTGCGTACTCGCTCTCGCTAACTGTATCGTTGGTCAAAGAACTGTAGAACAACTCTCGCGGTGGTAAGCTTTTATCTTCCAATCTGATAGCATTGTCAATGTACTCATAGGGAAATACCCCTTTTCGCGTCAATAATTGAAAATTATCCAATGATATACCAGGAAATTGAGATTTTAAAATTTTTAGTTTATCCGCTCTTAGAAATGATGCTAATTTATCAAGACCTGTATTTAAAAATTTGTAGGAATCGATGAATCGCAATTTAATTTGATTTTTTGAATCTTCTGAGATCTGAACGGTTTTTGTAAATGAAATGTATTTTTCCTTTGTTATTGGAAGCACGTCGGTTTTCCCTTCGAATGCAGTGGCAACTTCCTTGATAATAAAATGCGCATCGTAACCAGATAAATTATGGAAAACTACGGGAATGAAAAAAGATTCTTTATAATTTAAATTGCAATTGCTATGGGCGGGGCCTCTGTATCGTCCCGTTAGATGGCAATGGTCTCGAACGCGTATATCGTTTTCTGCAAATGGTTCCTCACACATATGACAATTAGTAGCATTTATAAATTTGAGCTCTTCATCTGGTGTTAAAATTGCCATGGAAACATTGCCAGATAAAATTTCTTTTACACTCAGCGCCAGATTTTTATGATTTTCAACAAACCGTGATACACAATCAGTATTGCGATGTGTATGGTATGTGGATAAGGATGGATCATACGAGCAATGTACATAGTACGCGATACTGAATACCTCATGGTGTTGATACATTTTTGTCCCCATGTTTTTGTTGTCAGTTTTCGCCAAAACGCACTCAAGGTCGGCATACACCACAAATGGTAGACGCTCTTTATGATTAAAGTTTTTAAACGTCAAGAACTTGTTCGTGTCGTTTGGAAGTCGGATGGCGCAGGTGTTGATGTTTCCACAATCCACAGTATATAGCAGTAATTTCTGCTCTGAATGAAAGTATTGTAAACATCTGTAACAAATAAAACAAATTCTTGAAAAGTATGTTGTAGTTTTGGTATAATTAAAATTATATATATTTTTACGCGGAATTTATATACCGGTCGCAGATATATTTTTTCGCTTTGTGTTTATTCAACTGTGAGCTGACGAGACGAGATAGGTTTTTAATCCATGCGAAATGTCCGACATTGTTGTCCAGCGAATCTTGAGAGTACAGTAAATTGATGTGTTTATCCTGCTTGCACTCACTAACGCGTATCTGGAGAATAGTATCTTTCGCGAAAATATATACATTAATTGATAATTCGTTCTGAACTTCAAATTTTTTAATTTGATTCAGTGCCACAGGAAATTTAATGTCTTGGAGATTCAGTACCGTTGTGTAGTGGGGGTATGAAGTTGTTCTGTCAGTGTGCGTCTCAGCTGGACATAAAGCAGCGACAACTGCCCACGCAAAACAAGCATTATCTCTTGATTTAATATTAATTACTGCTCGCGTCATCATTATTTTCCGTGTTAATGTAAAATGACATCCAGCGCGCATAGGGTTGTATTTATTTATATTTACCGTCAAATTCTTCAAGCATTGCTAAAGTGGATCCAACAACGCGTTGCTCGTACCACTCATGTAAATTAGACGTGAGAAAAAGATCAAAATTACTTGTATTAATACTTTTATTCGCCTGCTTATTACCTGTCAGAAACTCGCCATTGAATACTGTATTAACTTTTACACTGTTGTGTTTATCAATAGCGTCTTTTATATGTGAAAGCACAATATCACAAGCATTTTCGAGAAATTGCCGAGGTTCGATGTGATTGTAATTTATCACTGCACCTGTCAATATACGACTCTGGAAGGCTGTATCGATTTCTCGCCAAATGAATCCAGTCTCACGATTTTCACATCCTGCACCCACACGAAGAAAACGACATCGTGTTGAATTTCTCAAACCTTCCAGTCGTATAATTTGAGCTATTAACGATTGTTGATTTCCAATCGATAAACGCGGACGTTTGATTCGACTTTGTTCTTCCAAGGACTCGATAAACTCATCACATCGTTGCTCCCATACGACATACTCTTCCACCGAAGTTATTTGTCCGGCTTTTTCATACAAGTCATGTTCGACGTTACTGTCCGTCATTTTTATCTTTTAACTACCAGCAACGCTCCTTGAAACCGTGAAAAATATACTGGGAGAGAGCATATCTCAAAGAATGATTTATATTCCATCTTTATTTCTATGACTAATTCTTCAATCTCTATGTAAATATGCATGTGTGTGCGTGTGTGTGTGCTTGCGTGCGTGCGTGCGTGTGCGCGCGCGCGCGTGTGTGTGTGTGTGTGTGTGTGTGTGCGTGTGTGTGTGTGTGTGTGTGAGCGCGCGCGCGCGCGCGTGTGTGTGTGTACGTATGTGCACATATTATAATAAAATCATCTTAATTTTTGTGTTATTGCAATTTTATACCAGAGACACCGGTGATTGCTCCGTTTTATAAACATAGTATCACCGTACATGTTACGTTCTGCAGCTATGAGCTCCGCCAACGATGTTCGTAATATTTCGATAAAATAATCGTCTTATTATTTGCTTAAAAATATAAAATGTGGTCGCTTCAAAAACCCTATAAAAATCCTAGTTTATTTGAAATCTTGATAGATAGGATAATCATATATATATATATTGTAACGACTTTTTCCCCTGAGTCGCACAAAATATATTTATTCTCGATAATCTCTGGACGCCAGTTTAAGAAAATTCTTAAACAAATTTTATTCGAAACCATCGAGAACAAATAAAGATGTTTTCCCGGTCGTAGCCGTAGTTTGAAACGATTTGGTAGAGGGGCGAGGTCAAATACAAAATACAACCATAATCACTCTCAATTCTCACACAAATCCGGAATTACAATTGATATTTATTCAGTGAAAACAAATTAAGGATAAATTGGATTTGGGTTTTTCCGGAAAAATATAAATTGACAATTTAATAATTACAATTGAATAAAAGAAAAGAAAAATAAATTTCGATACAAAATGTTTCATAAAATAAATTCAGAAATACAATGTTCTTCTGTTAACCGTCGAAATTAAATTAACAATAAAGTAACCTTTTTAGTCGATCTATCGTACCAAAATTGCGTAACGTTAAAGATCACTCCATTAACGTACTTTCCAACTATAAAATAATATAGATCTACATCGACAATTATATAACAATTTTTACAAGCTATGGATCTCGAGATTGGACAAAAGAATATAATAGAATTCCTCTCGGCAATTTAAACTAATAAAAGACAACGACAATTCGCGAAAGATTTAAATCGCAAGACAAGACGTAACCGAAATTTTCCAAACGCGTGCGTACCCCGAAACAATATCACTCTTTTACTCTCAAAATTCCAAGATTTTATTCGCGAATATTACTCAAAACGGTACAACAAAATTAGAGCGAAACGACGGCTCACCGCTACAGTTTCAGTAGGACGAGATCCGGAAAAAGACCACGGATATTCTCTCCATCGATAATTCGGGGCGTCGAATTCTTGATCGGAACGGCCACGGCTCGAGAAAAAGATGTCCTCCGTCGTTGCTGCCCAAAACTCGAGTCCTCGATAATTGTACCGAGAGCCAATACGCGAATTAGGGTCCTAACCCCCCACCCGTTGCCTCCTCACGAGAATCGCAGCTGTTTGTTCTCGAATATTCTAGAGTCTTCTCTCGCCGACCTGACCTCAACGATATATTTTGAATTTCGACGATATTTCCGAGCGACAGTTTTTGTTTCGCTGAGCGGTAATTTCAAAGATTCGTTGAGCGGCAAATTCGATGTTTCGTCCCGATAAGATGATGACTGTGACTTCTAACGAGAACACGGCAATCTCCAGAATGCTGAAAGACGCATCCTGAGTTCGACAGCTCAGGGTGAGGGCATGGAGCTAGCGACCCACGCTTGATGACCTTGAACTTCGCCATAAGCCTTTCCTCGACGATAAAACCTCCCGAAAACGACGATAATCCGATGTTCTTCGGTATAAGAGACCTTCTTTCGCTCGTACAAAAATAAAATAATTCAAAATAAAATTAGTAAGTGAGAAATACGCAAGCATTTGGCCCTTCTGGATGTACTCGAGAGAAATTCTTCATCGACGAAAAACGCTTCCCGCTTCTGCCGTGCCAATTTTTAAACATTTTGGGACGTGGGCAAAATTACCACGTCACAATATATATATATATATATTGTGACGATATTTCGCCACCGATCCCTGAAATGGGGAAAATCAGGGAGGCAATAAAATAAAAGATTAAGGCGGAAATTCTGGGAGAGAGTCAGTCACAATTTTCTATTTTATTCATTAACGTTACAGCTTGGTTTGGGCGCCAGTTAATTCTGTTTTTGTACAACATAAAAAAAAGAAATAACAAGAAAAAAAGAATGAAATAAATACTGGCTCCTCTGACCTCTCAACTTGTTAACAACAGGGCTTAACTTAATAACTACTGTACAAAATGGGGGACTAGCTCGGGGCAAAAGAAAAACACAATAATAATACTTGAGCAAAGACTCGATAATCTCGGGTCGCGGGCACCTGTCACTCAGGCGTCTTATAATACCCGTGAACGAATTAGACACTATTATAACGAGCGCCGCGGTGGCCGATAGTATAACCGCCGGTGAGCGGCTTGCGATGTTTGTTGACGTTTTGGAGAAAATTGTGCCGCGGAGATGCGGGCTCGTGTGACTGTGAGCGAATCCTCGCGTTCCTGGTGGGCTGTGGACTCGTGACGAGCAGTTTGATGAGGCCTTTTCGACGCGGGTAGGAGCCTAGACGCCGGGAAGCGTTTCCGTGCTGTTACGCGGTCGAAGACCCCGTGTAACCCGATGACAGTGCTCAACTTTGAGGTTAGGCGTCCCGACTTGGCTCCGTTGATCTCGCGGTGTTGTTTCTTCGTTCGGTAAGGGATTTAATTCCTTACCGGGGTGAGTTGCCAATTTTTTTCGGGGACTAGGGAGTACTGGGAGTTCGGGGAGGGGTTAAAGTTGTGCGGGCTACGTGTTTGTGGGGAATCAGGGGGTAAAGTGCGAGGGCTTGTTTGTTGGGGCTGGGATAGGAGTGGTGAGGGAAAAGGGGATCACGGAGTTGCGTGTCTCCGCGGGGCTCGGTGTGGGTTCTTCTTCGCCGTCGTCCAAATATTCAGTTGGGTTGCTGGTTTTCAGGTGATGTTCCGGAGTGCGGTGAGCCGGAGACGTCCGGTGTTGGCGGCGTGCGCAGGCGACGAGCTTAACGTTAGGCTGTGACGTGGGGGACTCAGACGGAGTCGCCACATAGGGAACGCTTAAGTCTACGGCTTAAAGCTAGTACCGAGGACAGTGCTGGGTGGACCGCCACCACGACTCGTGACGAATTGGCCACAACGTCACAACTCCCCCCGGCTTGACGAAAGTACCGGGTGAACGGTCTTTCCGTCACACAACGCAGCTCGTATAACTGGTCGCTTTGCTTCCCTGTCCTTCGCGAATCCGCCATTCCACCCAAAAGGGTGGTATCAAAAATACTGAAAAATCTCAACAAAGGCGTTTTACGCCGTCAACAATTATTTTAATGACTCTTGTGCGTAATAGCACGTATTAACTATCAGTCTTACGTTGCAATGATCACAGTCAGGACTTATCAGGACTAAGCTTAAGGACTACGGACTAGGCTTAATAGCGCAGGACTAGCATTAGCTGGGGACTATTACACTGCGTTGGCTGTACTTACTTCGCGGCTCTACGGGGACGTAAACCGGTGCGACGGGGAGGAGGGTTTTCGATCTCTTCTGCTACTGTCTCGACGGGGATATTCTCAGTGACCTCGACCATGGGTTCGGTGGGTTCTGGGGGCATTCCGAGGGGCTTATACGGCTTCAGGTCTTTGATATGGACTCGGGGGTTCTTACGACCATCCAGGTCTTCGATCTCATAGACTACGGGGGAGAGGACTTTAACGATTTTATGGGGGCCATTAAAACGCGGGGCTAGTTTCGCGGCGAAGTTCTGGACGCCAGAGGAGAGCACCCGATGCCTCCTCAGGACCATGTTGCCGACTTGATAACGGGTATTTTGGCGGTTACGATTGTAGTATTTGGCCTGTCGTTTCGCGGCCATCTCAAGGTGCTGGTGGACATAATCATGGATGAACGCCAACCGTTTCATCCGATCACTCCACAGGGTAGGGTCTCCAGGGACTATGGGCTGGGGGTTCGGGTCTTCGTGGCGGAGGCTGTTGATGGGACGGGGGTTTCTTCCCATGTTGAGGAACGCCGGGGTCATCACCGTGGAGGAATGCATGGCTGTATTAATGGCGTAACACAACTCCGGGAGGTGTTTGTCCCAGTCTCGTTGGTCATGGGTAACGTAGGAGCAAATAATTGTTTTCAGGGTGCGGTTGACTCGCTCCACGGGGTTGGCTTGGGCGTGATAAGGGGGGATCGTCGTCTGGTGGACCCCACTCTGTTTCAGCCACTGCGTGACGTAATGGTTGACGAACTCCGTCCCGTTGTCAGTCAGCAGGTACTTCGGGGGTCCCCAGCGATTTAGGACTAGGAGATCGAACGCGGCCATTATTGACGGCCCAGTAGCCGTCCGGATCGCCTTGGCCTCCACGAACTTGGTAAACAAGTCCTGGAACACGACGATGTACCGGTTCTGGGCCTTTCTAGGGGGAAACGGGCCCATGACGTCGGCAGCCACAACGGTCCACGGCCCGTCCGTGGTACGTTCTCTCATAAGTCCACAGGGGGGGCCCTGCGGGACCTTATGGAGTTGGCAGACGGGGCAGCGGGTGACATACCGAGCCACGTCCTGGAAAGATCCAGGCCAATACAAGTCTTGGGTGAGGCGACGATGCGTTTTGTCTATGCCAAGGTGGCCGGACTGGGGGCAATCATGGGCTTGGTGCAGGGCTCGGGGGCGGGCTTCGAGGGTTAGAACGAGTTTCCAGGCATCCAGGTCTGGGACTGCGGACTCGATGATGGGATGAGGGTGGTGGTAGTACAGTTTGTCCTCGTGTATCTTCCAGTTGGGGTACTTCCAAGGGAACTCACGGACGCTCTCCATCTTCTCGGCATACCATGAGTCAACGGCGTTGCCGATGGCACCAAGGGCCGATTCGGTGGAGCTATACATCCGGGAGAGGGCGTCGGGGACTACGTTCAGGGCTCCTTTACGGTGGACGATCTTCATGCTCAGGGCTTGCATGGCGAGTGCCCAGCGGGCAAGTCGGCCTGCGGGATCGCGGAGGTTTCGTAGCCAGGTCAGGCTGCTGTGATCGGTGATGACGGTGAACTGAGCGCCCTCAATGTAGGGTCGGAATTTCCTGACGGCCCACAACACGGCGAGGCACTCGCGTTCAGTCACCGTGTACTTCCGCTCCTGGGAAGTCAGCAGCCGACTGGCGAACACAATGGGGAGTTCCACTCCATCTCGTACTTGCGTCAGGACGGCGCCGATTGCACAATCGTTCGCGTCCTTCTGCACTACAAAGGGCTGGTCGAAATCGGGGCGGATGAGGATGGGAGTTCGGGTGAGGGCATCACGGAGGGACTCGAACGCGGCTTGCTCTGCCGGTCCCCAAGTCTAGGAGACATCCTTCAGCAGCAAGCGGGTCAGGGGGGCTTTATCGTTCGAAAGGTCGGGGAGGAATCGGGCATACCAGCCAACCATTCCTAGGAATCGGCGGACTTGCTTCGGGTTTTGCGGGGGAGGGTACTTCACGATCGGGGCTATTTTCTCGGGGTCGACTTTGAGTCCGTCCTGACCTATCACGTACCCCAAATAGGCGACCTCGGTGCAGAAGAATTCGCTCTTCTCGCGATTGATCTCCATATTGGCGTCCCGGAATGCGGTCAGGACTCGCTTCAGGAACTCGAGGTGTTCCGCCTCGGTTTCCGTGGCGATGATCACGTCGTCCAGGTACGCGAACACATGTGGCTCCCACGCGGAGTCAATGAGTCGGTCCATGAGACGCTGGAACGTCGCGGGGGCATTCGTCAGTCCGAAGGGCATCCTCTTGAACTGGAAGAGGCCGTGCCCAGGGACTGAGAAAGCGGTCACAGGGCGGCTGGAGGGCTCAACGGGAATCTGGAAGTAGGCCTGGCTCAGGTCTAACTTGGAGATGTAACGGGCGCGCCGCAATCCATCCAGGATGCGGTCCATATTGGGGAGGGGATACGCGTCTTTGCGCGTCACTTTGTTCACGTCGCGAAAGTCAATGCAAAATCGATATTTGCCATTGGCTTTTTTGACGATGACGGGGTTACTCAGCAAGGGGCTCGTCGATTTCTCAATTACCCCCTCCGAAAACATCCGGTCAACCTCGTCGTGGGCGACCTTCAGGCGTCTTCTCACTTTGGAAATTTAAAAAAATCGATTTTTTTTTTTTTTTAAATTTTGAAAGTACATATCTTCAAAAATGTCATCTCGAAATTTCATAAAGATCGGACGAGTCTAACTACATTTTTTGGCGACCGTTAGGTGACTACCTGAGAGTACCCGGCGATCCCTCCAAAACTTTAAACGCAGTTATCTCAAAACAAGGTTTTTCGGTGCTTTGTTGATGAAATTTCGGAAACTATCCGGCCGATTGTCATGAAATTTGAATGACATATGCTTCATAGTTATGGCTATAGCGCATATCATCAGATTTTTTAAATTTTGATTTTAAGAATTTTTTTTTTACAAAAAACTGCAAAAAAATCGTGGTTTTTTTTTACTTTTTCGAAAAACGTGCGCCATTTTGTTATTTTCGCGAATATCAAAAATCTGATGATATGCGCTATAGCCACTGACATACTGAATCTAAAACAGTTTTATTTTTTTGTTTCAGACGACCCGTCTCGGAGATACCATCAACAAGCCACGACCATAACATTTTTACACGGGTTTTTCAATGCTACTGATGTATTATAATAATTGTTTAAAAAAATAAAATAAAAATTTTTTCATGTACTTGAAAGATGTGTTTATTACATAGGATCCGTTTTATCCCATAATTTTAAGCAAAAATCCTCGAAAAAAAATCGCAAAAACAGCCTATTTTTGAGGCGCTTAAAGTGAGAAGATGCCTTCAGTAGGTAGGGGGAAATTGTACGAGGCTTCTGGCGTATGGGAGGGTGCTCTTGGGTATCAATGGTGTGTTCGGCTAGGTGGGTCTCATTGAGGAGGGCTGAGGACTTGGGAGGGATTAGCTCATCGAGCAAATGGGTTAGTTGTTCGGCGGTAGACGCCGTAACGACTGCCAAACCGGCACAAGCGGGGTAAGCAGGGATAGGGTTCGCAAGGGCGTCTACAGGGTCAAACGAGCGGACAGGTCCATTACCGATCGTCCACGTATCGGTGCCGTAGTCGACCTTGATGTCGAATGTTCGGAGGAAATCGATCCCCAGGATACAGTCGTACCCTAAAGGGGCTAATTGGGTTTTAACGGGGGCTAGGCGGTCTTGTATCTCAAACATGAGACGCAATTCACCAACAACCGGTAACTGGTTATTGCCCGGGAGGGCGATGCCATGAGTAGTGGCCGACAGGTGTTCTCTAAGGGGCTCGACCATGTTGGACCCCAGGTAAGTCCGACAGGACCCTGAGTCTACCAGAGCATGGCACGGCTTGTCCTCTTTTCGTACCCACAGGTAATGTCGGTTATCGGCGGCACGACGGTAAAGGGTCGCCAGCATGTCGCCCGACAAGGCCTGGTACTCGAGCGGGGTTACTCCGGGCGGAGCAAGAGTCTCACTCTGAGGCTCGGCGGCGAGGGGAGGGGTATCCGAGTGTTCGGAAGGGGGAGGCTCGGATACTACGTCGTCCCACGGCACGACGTCCTTTGAGCAACCGGGCTGGGGTTCGCCAATAAGGGGAGGGGGTTCAACAGGGAACTTGAGGAGGATACTCTGATCTCGGAAATGGGGGGAACTCAATTTAATGGCATTGCCAATGTTATCTTTGACGGGGACTGGGGGTTGATCGGGGAGTTTGGGTGGAACCAGGGTAGGCGAAGGGCTGGGCGAGGACTCTACAGGGGGCTGTTCCGGGGGCGTCAGTTCACGAGGTGGATCGGGGGATGGCCTCCGGGGGGGGCAGCGATTTTATTGTCCCCCCGGCTGGCCGTTTCCCGCCATCCGATACGCGCACTGCGTGCACTGCCTCGTGGTCGTGCCGGGCTTGCCGCAAACGCGACAAAACAGTCCCAGCGGGCTCGGGCACTCCCGATACATGTGACCAGGGAGGTGGCAGTTATAGCACGAGAACATGTGCGTGACTTGGGGGTAATTAGATCTGGGGTCCGTCTTCGGGGCTACGTCGTGTAACGACGGGATCTTGGGCAAGGGTTGGGGTCGTTGCGGGGTAGCCGCGCTAGCAGCGGCGGCATAACTGGGACTCTGGGGCTGAATAGGGGGCTGGGGCTGATCTGGGGGCTCTATGGACTCTGGCTGGGTCCGCTGGGCCTTAGCGGCCTTCTTCGACGCCTTGGTCGTCGCAGCAGCCGCGACTCCAGTGTGGGGTGGCTTTCCCGTTACCTGGAAGGCACTCGCTGGGAACGCGGACTGCTGTGGCGTTGGCGGGGGCCGGTACTGCTTTGCCCGTTCGGCGAGCTCCTCACGACGCCGGCAGATGCGCTTGAGATCGAGGTAACTGTGCACCTCCCCCCGGTCGACGTAAGGCGCTAGGGCGGGGTGCAAATTCCGGCAACAAATGTCGAGTTGGGTCTCAAGGGAAAGGGGGGGGTTGAACTGGTCGAATAGGGCTCGCACCTTCACCAAAAATTCGGCGGCAGGCTCGCCCGGGCCTTGAGTGCGAAGCTCAACTTCGCGCCTCAAACGATCTTGAAGATCGCCGTGACCATACTGTTCCCTGAAGTGGAACACGAAGCCTTCGTATCCGCTCCAGTTTACTCGCTCTACGCGATGCCAAATTCGGGCATCGCCAGTGAACGCCTCGGGTAGGGCACGAAGCAATTCGTCCTCGGACAAGTCCTGGCCGACCGCGTACTCGTGGAGCTCGTGGAGGAACTCCTCCGCGTCTTCTCCTCGTTTACCGGCAAACTTAGGGCCGTACTTTTTCCAGTGGTTCGCCGCCCCTCCGTCTCTAGAGAAACGAGAGGTGGCGAGTTCCCTGGGAGTCTGGTTGGGGCTGGGGGCTAAGGAGGGGGGGGGGGGAGGTGCGAAGGGGCTCTGGGAGTGTGAGGGAGATTGGGTGGCAAACGGGTACTGTTATGTTGGGGTCTAGACGGCGGAACGGAATACGTGCGTGTTAGGTCGTCGGGCAGGAAAGGGGTCGGGGCTCTAGCTTCGGGGACTAACGTAGGCAGAGGGCGATGGGAACGAGGGAGAGAGGAGAGGGGTGCTCGGGTCTGTTCGGGAGAAGGAGGTAGGACAAACGTGACTGTGGGGCTTGGGAGTCGGCCGGGAACAGGGACTAGGGGTTCGTGGAGGTTGTCCGGGGCTTCTTCGAGGCTGAAATCATTTTCAAACTCGATGGGGTCTTGGTAGGGGCCACGGGACTGCCCTGTGCTCAGCACGGGCTCTGTTGGGGGCTCCGACAACCGCCGAGCAGCCTGCAGTGGCACGCTGGGGTGTGGCGGTGTCGAGAGATCCCGGGGGCAAGGTCGGATGACGCTTCACAGGTCCGTGTTTTCCATGGCATGGATGAGCGTGTAGGGGAAGCCTGCACGCTCATCGTCCTCCTCGTTCCAAGCCACGGGAACCTGGGGGAAGCGCTTCCGAATCTCGAAGCGTAACAGCCGATCTTTGATGTCCTCCACGGAACCGGCGAGCGTGATGCCCGCGCGGTCGCATCGGACGATCAGCTGTCGGAGGTCGGATATCCGCTCGATCTGTGCTCGTATTTCTACGATTCGGGCGCGGGGGTCGATGTGAACTGGGGACTGGGGGTGGTGGTGGTGGGTAGAACCCGTAATAGTCGCGGTCGTCATGATTGGGGCTGTACACGAAGGGGTGGTCACCACGACGGTCGAGGTCGGCACGTCGACTAACATATTCGTAGCCATTTCAAATAAATTCGCGTAGCTATTCTCAGTTGATTCGGAAAATACGCGGGGGGGAAGAAAAGAACAGGCGAGTTGACTTCAAAGACTCGACTGGGTACCGAAAACTCTCCTCCGGTGCTTTGGCAAAATTAACAAAGGGGAAACTCGCGACAAACAAACGATAAAATTGAAAGAAAAAAAAAATTAATTGCGTGTGCGGGGGGGGGGGGGGGAGGAAACAAATATTAAACGCGGCAAGCGATGAAATGAAAAAAAAAAGTTTGCTTTGGGGCCGAGGGCAGCAGAAACAAAAACAAAAAAGAAGGAAAGAAGCGAACGTGTTGAGAAAAAAAAACGAATATATGGGGGGGGGGGGTCAAGCAAAAGCAAAAAGAGATAGCGGGGTTGGTGGGCAACAATGGGCGATATAATGGCGTGGGGGGGGGGGGGGGGGTGATCACTGCACCGGCGCGGCGAAATCTCGCACGCAGCACCAAAAATACAAAGTCACAAAGAAAATTCAACCAATTGCCAAAAAAAAAGTGCGATTAATAATAAAAATGGCGAGTCAATAAAACAATTCGTTGACACAATGTTGAGTTGCCGTGCGCGACTACTTTTATCGCGCCCGGGTGTTGTGGTGCACTACTCTAACTATTTCACGGGTGAGCACTAGTTTACGGGGGGGGGGGGGAAATCGCAAAAATACGCTCTCGAAAATTATTTGGAGAATTCCCAAACACTTCCCTAACTCTCGAGAACACTTCCCAAAGTGCTTCGGGGCTTTCCCAAACTTTCCCAAAAAAAGAGAGAAAATTATTTGAAAAATTCCCTAACACTTCCTTAATGTCCCGAAAGTGATTCCCAAAGTGTTTTGGGGCTTTCCCAAACTTTCCCAAAAAAAAAGGAACTTATTACCGGAAACGAGAAAGTTTCCCAACACGGTGATTTATGGTGAGAATTTATCTCGGAGCGTAAATTCGGGGAATTTGACAGGCCCCACGTTGGGCGCCAAAATTTGTGACGATATTTCGCCACCGATCCCCGAAATGGGGAAAATCAGGGAGGCAATAAAATAAAAGATTAAGGCGGAAATTCTGGGAGAGAGTCAGTCACAATTTTCTATTTTATTCATTAACGTTACAGCTTGGTTTGGGCGCCAGTTAATTCTGTTTTTGTACAACATAAAAAAAAGAAATAACAAGAAAAAAAGAATGAAATAAATACTGGCTCCTCTGACCTCTCAACTTGTTAACAACAGGGCTTAACTTAATAACTACTGTACAAAATGGGGGACTAGCTCGGGGCAAAAGAAAAACACAATAATAATACTTGAGCAAAGACTCGATAATCTCGGGTCGCGGGCACCTGTCACTCAGGCGTCTTATAATACCCGTGAACGAATTAGACACTATTATAACGAGGGCTAGTACAAAGAAAAAAGGGGAGGGAGTTACTCACTTCGCGCGATTGTCGACCAAAGGGGACTAACATAAAATAAAAGCAACATAAAAGAAAAACAAAGAAACTGTATGATCGGGTGACCACGGCGTGAACATAAAGAAAAACAGATCGGGGGATAAATCGATGTATCGATTGGCGATTTATTAAGTCGCGGTACAACGCTGACGCCGCGTATTTCGCCGTACAAACAATAAGGGGACAAGAAAAATAACGGAACTCGAACTCGCCGGCTCGCACGTGGTCACTGGGAGGGGGAAATACCGGGCCGCTACCCGCGCGCACTATCTTCACTAAATCCTTAAAAATTAGCACCACAACACTGTCCCGGTCGCGTAATCGGCAAGGCAAAAATGGGGAAGAAGGAAAGAGGGCTTCAAACGAGCCCAAAAGGGGCTCGGAAGATAATTGGGGCAACAATAATGGCTTTTCAGCGGAGTTGATTCGGAAGTCGTGACGAAAGATGGCCGCCGGCCATGTGCTCCCTTCGGCGCGATTTGTACAGGAAGGAAAACGACTTACTTGGCAATTGTCGAGTCGACACAAATCGTCGTCGCTCTCTTTACTCGTCTCAGATAAATCCAAATAAAAATCAATACCCCAATCGAATCCAAAATCGTCAAATCAGGGGGGAATAGCCGTTGTCGTCGTGATAAAAGAAGATGTCGTCAAAATTACAAAGGTGAAAAATGCCGGAAAGCCACGGTACGCACGCCGAGTCGTGATGAAGTGAAGTCGTTACCGGCGTCCGTGAGCTCGCTTCTTCTTGCGCAACATCGATCGATAATTGATCGATGCACGCGTCGACGGGGGGTCCAATCGCGATGATTGATTTCGCGCATTGCGATGGGCTTGTTGGTAAGAGGGGTGAGGGTAAGGGTGACGGGCTGGGAATTCGGGACTGTATTGGCGGTTTGGCGTGACGTCACGAGGTCTTAATTGATCCTAGATCCAGGCGCGGCGCTGAGAGGCACGGTCCCTGCTGACTAGCGCCGCGGTGGCCGATAGTATAACCGCCGGTGAGCGGCTTGCGATGTTTGTTGACGTTTTGGAGAAAATTGTGCCGCGGAGATGCGGGCTCGTGTGACTGTGAGCGAATCCTCGCGTTCCTGGTGGGCTGTGGACTCGTGACGAGGAGTTTGATGAGGCCTTTTCGACGCGGGTAGGAGCCTAGACGCCGGGAAGCGTTTCCGTGCTGTTACGCGGTCGAAGACCCCGTGTAACCCGATGACAGTGCTCAACTTTGAGGTTAGGCGTCCCGACTTGGCTCCGTTGATCTCGCGGTGTTGTTTCTTCGTTCGGTAAGGGATTTAATTCCTTACCGGGGTGAGTTGCCAATTTTCTTCGGGGACTAGGGAGTACTGGGAGTTCGGGGAGGGGTTAAAGTTGTGCGGGCTACGTATTTGTGGGGAATCAGGGGGTAAAGTGCGAGGGCTTGTTTGTTGGGGCTGGGATAGGAGTGGTGAGGGAAAAGGGGATCACGGAGTTGCGTGTCTCCGCGGGGCTCGGTGTGGGTTCTTCTTCGCCGTCGTCCAAATATTCAGTTGGGTTGCTGGTTTTCAGGTGATGTTCCGGAGTGCGGTGAGCCGGAGACGTCCGGTGTTGGCGGCGTGCGCAGGCGACGAGCTTAACGTTAGGCTGTGACGTGGGGGACTCAGACGGAGTCGCCACATAGGGAACGCTTAAGTCTACGGCTTAAAGCTAGTACCGAGGACAGTGCTGGGTGGACCGCCACCACGACTCGTGACGAATTGGCCACAACGTCACAATATATATATTGGAAAATGCATGAACCAATAGGGTAACTAAGTATCTATATTGCTCCCTCTCTCTCGTATCTTCATGAGACTGTAAGCTAACTATATCGCTCTCTCGCTCTGTACATATGGCTCCTCTCTTTCTTTGCCACGCGTGGATTGAGAAGAAATATATGGTATCACAGATGCACCGTATGCACACATATGCATGTGCGCGCGTGTGTATGTGAGTGCCTATCGCTGAGGGTTAACTCGCCACAGACATATTATAATAAAATCATCTTCATTTTTGTGTTATTGCAATTTTGTACCAGAGACACCGGTGATTGCTCCGTTTTATAAACATAGTATCACCTTACATGTCACGTTTTGCAGCGATGAGCTGTGCGAACGATGTTCGTAATATTTCGATAAAATAATCGTCTTATTATTCGCTTAAAAATATAAAATGTAGTCGCTTCAAAAATCCCATAAAAATCCTAATTTATTTGAAATCTAGACAGATAGGATAATTATATATATATATATATTGTAACGTGACATTTTTGGCCACGTCACCCGCACGGATTGATCGACCAGTGGACCGGAGGTCCGGTCCATTGTGACGCCGCTCTGCGACTCGCCGTGGGGAACGCTACGAGGATTTCTGTCATAATTATAATTTTAGTTTTAAGTTACCTGGATCCGTCCTTCGGGAATCTCATTACCTGCGTTAATCGCTAAAATTTGTGCTCGCGAGAGAGCGAGAGAGAAAGGAAGTCACGTCATTATCGAGTACCGTATTGCATCGCCCTCGAGTGTCGTTCCGGTCACCGTCCTCGCGCCTCAGCTCTCTTTGATTTCAGCGGTTCCTTTGCAACGATCTCACTCCTCCAGGCGTTGTTCTCGGTCACCAGAGTCCAACCAGCGAACGGTCGAAAGACCGCGCCGGATATCGGCCATTATTGAACGCCGCCCGTGGCTTTCTCACCGTAGCAATCGAGAGTTGCCCCGTTCGCCTCCATGTCTGCAGGAGCTATAGCCCGTGTGCAACGGCGCCTCGTCGGGTGGGGCCTGGGATTCCCTGGGGTGGAGGTGCTGTTCGCCTGGTGGCATTGTGGACCCACCGTGACGCGGAGGGACGCCTCGCGTCACGAGGGAGGTCTCCCCTCCACCTTTCAGTCGGACATCGGCCGGGTCCCCAAGAGGAAAAGCTCCTGCAGCGTGGAAAGCTCGCTGGAGGTGAGATCCGAGCGAGAACATCGTTCGAAATTCCCGCGTATTAATTTCAACGCGCCGCCGAGAATTTCGGCTAATTCGCAACAGAGGCGCGAGAGCGAGGTCCGGCGGTCCTCGAGTGGTGGGGAGAAACAACGAGAGCGCGGAGCCTTACCGAGGCGTTAGAACAATCATTCTTCGTAGCTGTGTCTCACCGGCGAGTCGCTGTTAACACCGAGCTCCTGAGCCCCAGCAACGACCACGTGCAGAGATTTCGCCTCGGTAAGCCCGTTCCTCTACTTTCTCCGATTCGTCGGATTATTGGGGTTTTAAGTATTAATTTTTTAGAGTTTTGCCATTTATTGTTGGCGTGGAAGAATGAGGATGATATTCGAGCGGGAATGTGGCTCTTTTGTCTTCATTCTCTCCTCATTATTAAGTTTTTTTGGAGTACCCAATTTTCCGTCGAATCCCCCTTGGTGACTTGCGATATTCTTTTATTTCCATTACGCAATTTTCATCGACTACGATAAAGAATAATGAGTAATTTTATAGTGTAAAATTGGCCAGTCTAGGCTATTATATGTCGTCGCAATTTTGTGTTACGCGTTCAAGGCCGGCCGCGAGCGCGTCGCGCCGGTTTGTCTTCGTGCTATCTCTCTCTCGCGCGGCCTCGAGTACGTTAAGCATTGTTGTCATTCTTATTCGTCTCGGATCCCTTTAGTATTTTGTTCTCGAGTTTATTTCACCCAATTTTCGCATTTCTTTTATCTCGAAATATTATTTCATATATGTCGTTCCGTGTAAAATCGCCTGTACTACCTGCCTCCGAGCCTGGACTACCTAAATTCCGATTAAATTACCTGAGTTAGTGTCGTGCACACTAACTCTATTATGATTTCGTTTGTTCAACTCATTTTGGCGTAAGTTGTCTTTATTACCTGCTCTCGAGCATTAGCTACCTGACTCTCGGTCGAACTACCTGAGTTAGTGTCGTGCACACTAACTTCGTTATTATTTAGGTTGTTTAATTAATTTCGTGATAAGTTACCTTTGCTACCGGCTTTCGAGCATTAGCTACCTGACTCTCGGTCGAACTACCTGGGTTAGTGTCGCGCACACCAACTTCATCATCGCTGAAGGCTCTCGGGATTATTTTTCGGATAGATTGCTTACTACTACCTATCTTCGTGTTTCCATTACCGTTTCTTTTAGTTTGCGTTATTATTGAGTTGAGTTTAGTGTTTTCATGTTCAGTCGTCTCCACTACCTGCCTTTGGGCTTCAACTACCTGCGCTTCGCTAATCGTCGAGTTTACCTGAATAAATCGTTGCTTAAACTAAAGTTATTAGTCTTTGTCTATTTTCTTTCATTAGTCCTGATTCCTTACTCTCGCCCTGAACCAGCCCCTCTACCCCTAAGTATCTCAGTCGAGCTGAGTAGTCGGACCACCCTGAATCCTCGTAACCCCTGGGATTATCTCGTCCGCCACATCCGCGCCGGAGTGGACAAACAGAAAGTCGGTTTCACCGGCGGTACGTTCGTACCTGGCGCCCAGTCCGCTCCAGCCGGGTCACGATGGTCCGGGGAGGAATTGCGGAGGAGTTCAGAAGGGACAGATGGACCCGAGACGGGAAAATCATGTTACAATATATATATATATATATATATATATATATATATATATTGGAAAATGCATGAACTAAAAGGATAACTAAGTATCTATATCGCTCTCTCTCTCTCCCTCTTTACAGGTATATATTATCGAGTTCTCCTTTTTGTGCGGATCTTCGTAAGACTGTAAGCTAACTATATCGCTCTCTCGCTGTGTACATATGGCTCCTCTCTTTCTTTGCCATGCGTGGATTGAGAAGAAATATATGGTATCACAGATGCACCGTATGCACATGTATGCATGTGCGCGCGTGTGTATGTGAATGCCAACCGCGGCCGGCTAACTCGCCACAGGTCTACAGATGCACTGTATGCACGCGTATGCATGCGCGTGTGTGTGTATGTGATGACCTACCGCGGCCGGCTAACTCGCCACAGGTCTACGCGCGTGACGTCATCCGTTTCGCGGTGACCAACTCCGCGGCGATGGGTAGGAGGGGGGGGGGGGTCAGCTCGAGACAGCCACGATCCGCCCCTCCCCCCTCCCCCGCCCCGATTTCCCCTCCTTTGGCGACATGGTGGGGGAAATTTCCCCTCTCGGCTTGGGTTAGAATCCCCACAGCTCTACTACTACTTTCTGATTATTACTGTAACCAAGAGTCGATCAAACCTAACCACGATATTTATAACCTCACAACGGTTCGTGAAAAAACATTAATATTTTCAATACTGTTTAAGCAACGAGATTCTAATTAATCGCGATCGAAAGGGGGAGAAAAATAAAAAATACGTGAATTTGAATGAAACTCTAAATTGCTGTCATTGAATTTATATTAAAGAAATCATTTTTGGATCGTACGTCTCGCACTCTTCCGCGGTAAAAGTATATACACTCGATAAGACTAGGTCCAGTAAACGTTAAAACTGTCACTCTTAATATCTCACTCTTGATATTAAGATTATAATACCAGCATGTTTTTTTTATTTATCCCGCACTTCGTAATCTCGAAACTCCGTTTGTTTATACCATCAAATACTGACAGATGGTTGTACAATATATAGATATAGATATTATCATGTGACGTCAGTTCGCGACACTGCCGTGAAGTTCGCCCCGGGGACATGAGGCCTTTGATGGTGTTATATACAGACACATTAAATCCATGAATGGGTTAGTAACTTTTGCATAATCTTGAGCCCGTGCAAAGTATTTTCTCAGCAATTACGCCACCGATCATGCTGATTTTGGGCGCAATCGAAAGAGAATTTCTTAATTAGCTAAAAGTTCAATTTTTAAGTTCCCAAATGACTCCTGAGCTTCGTAATTAAATAAAATGATATGCCAATTTTACCCCCACCACCGCGAATCGTTTTATTCAGAGAAAGTATAGTCTCAGCGAGCTCGGGCCAGCAGACGACAGGGCTGTCAATGTACTTGTCCCGAGACTCTACCGAGTCTCTTGATACTGACAGTGAAAATAGTAAAAAAAATAAGCACATGCACATACATTCTTAGTTCATAAATATAATTATATTAATTATTTATACATAATATAATTATTTTATACAACTTTGCTAGAATGTTTATTTTACACTGAATATCGAGATTAATACAGTTTGCTTACAAGTCATTGTCCCTTAACGTTTTCTCACATATTGCCGCTAACATTTGATATAAGAGGTACGTGAAGTGAAGTTATATGGTGAGTACTTTGATGGCAGTTAGTAAAAGTGCACAAATGTCATCAGACTACACGAATGCTTCTAAAAAGCGTAATCCAACTACTAGATTCTCCTATATATTGTTACGTCCCGGATTAATTGTTCCGCTTTTATAGTCTTCAATTTGTAATTTTGAGACTTACCGTAGACGTTTGCAGGTATGATTGTTGTTTATGCTCCTATTTTAGACCCGTAACCACGAATCTGGGATCGGAGCCAGTTGTCAAAGGAAAATTCAATAAATTAATTTATGTTGAATGAACGATATTGGTGAGGGACAAAACGATTAACACATAGTCTTTGTGATTTAAAATAAAAACACTCTTATTAAGGGGTCTACCCTAATTAGAATTTTCAAAAAATCGAATTTTTTTTTATTGCATTTTTCGAAAGTATACATATTTAAAAGTATCATACTAAAATTTTATGATCATCCTAGCAGTTTACGTGTACTTTTAAGGGACGCTCACTTTGTTACCTGAGCGCGTTAGGGTACGCACCGCTCGAAGCGGTACTTATTCTTCGAAGGAGACCTCTACATTAGAATTTTCGAAGCAAGAAGTAACTAGAATCCAAGAAAACGTTCTCTCTACATTAGTCGTGTTTGAAATTTTCAACCGTCAAAATCTGTGCTCGTGATTGCCGAAATGGAAAAGAAGACGGTGCATCAATCTGCCAACTGGAGACGTCCAGGTTCGAAGTCGAAAAAACGAAAATTTCATGGAGTGCTTCCACATGCCCATGAGGCAAATACAAGTCACGCTAATGCATCTGCGGCGAAGTTAAAAAAGTCGATAGATACGAGTTTCGACGTACACGTAGACCAAACGTCAGGATACAGTATTATACAATTTTTCCTGGTTTTTTCTACGTTACAAGAGTTTTTAAAATATAAATTGTGCGGTAAGGATGTTTCGTTTACAAAGTATGGACAGCGAGGACTCGGTTTTAAACTTTGTGTTACGTGTGAGTGTGGCGACAAATACATAAATTCGTGTCCGATGATTACGACAGGATACGAAATCAATCATCGTCTAGTGTATGTAATGCGTTCGATTGGTATTGGATTGAGTGGTATCAAAACGTTTTGTGGCCTCATGGAACTTGGACCTGGAATAAGCTCCTCTGTTTATTACCATATTATTGATTCGATCTGTATCGCGGTGAAAAGTGTGTTTGATATAGTGACGCTCAAGGCTGTTGGAGAAGAAAAACTCTTGAATGCTCAGCACGGAGAACCCAAAGACATTTTAACCGTTTCAGGAGACGATTCCTGGCAAAAAAAGGATTTTCTTCTCTTATTGGCATAATTTCTTTGATATATAAACACAGTAAAAAAATTGCAAATGTCGCTATCAGATCAAGTTACTGCAAAGCGTGCGAGAAAAAAAAAAGAAACAGAACACACGATTGAATATGCAGCGTGATACGAAGTGCACAAAATAGACTGTAGTGCTACTCACTCTGGTAGTGCTGGAAAAATGGAAGTTGACGGTGTATGTGAAATGTTTTGGGAATCTCTCGAAAAATTTTCTGTGCGTTATGATTTTTACATCGGAGATGGTGACACGAAAACTTTCAAAATCCTGCTCAATACACAACCATATGGCGAAGATTTTATTGTAAAAAAGTTAGAGTGCGTCTTACACGTTGCAAAAAGAATTTTCAAGCGTGCTAGCGAAGCTGAAAAAATTCTTACACAGGCACGAAAAACTGCAAAGAAGGACGAGAAAAAAACCCCAGCGAAAAAAGTGCAGCACGAACAGTTGTCGCGAAAAAGAAAAAAAATCGTCGTTAAAAAAGTTCCGGTTGTAAAAACTCAGGATTTAACGATCAAATTAATGAAAGAACTATCAAAAAACTATGGTTTAGCAATTCAAAGACATTCCGATTCCGTGGAAGAAATGCGCAAGGAGATCTGGGCAGGATTTTATCTTAAGATTTGAACTGACAGCAATCCACAGCATTCGTACTGTTCTGAATCCTGGTGTAAATACAAGAAAGCTGTAAAAAATAATTCTGTTCATAAGTTCAAACATCCTCCTGCTGTCTCTAAAGATGTTCAAGAAGTTTTAAAACCGATCTACGATGATTTGACAACACAAGAACTACTTGAAAGACGCCTCGGCCGAAACACGCAGAATAATAACGAATCTTTCAACAACTGCGTCTGGTCAATGGCTCCCAAACACATATTTAGCGGGAAAAAAATTGTTGAAATAGCGTGTCGAACAGCTTCTTGTATTTTTAACGAAGGATTACAGCCAGTATTAAAAATCTTGGAAGTAATGGGCGTCAAAATCGGCCCGACCGCCGTGCAGTTCGTCGCTGACCGTAACAGAACACGTATACAAGTTGCGAACCGCCGCAGCAGCGATGCCTCTAAGGAAGCCAGAATGAAACGAAGGCAGGCTATTTTGGATGAGAATGGGCACTATGAAGAAACTGAAGGCATAATGTATGGTGCAAGCATCGCTGATTAGACGTAAGTAAGATTTTTTCACGATTTTTCGTTAAAGAAAACTTTAAACGCGTTTTTCTCAAAATGACGTTTTTGGACGGCTTGTTGATAAAATCTCCGAAACTATTCAACTGACCCTCACCAAAATTTTACCACATGTTCTTTATAACTATAGCTATAGCGCATATCACACGATTTTTGAAATTTTGAGTGTAACTATTTTTTTTTTCAAAAAACGATGAAAAAAAACGTGATTTTTCGTAGTTTTTGAAGAAATGGCCGCCGTTCTGTCATTTTTGAAAAAATCAAAAATCATATGATATGCGCTATAGCCATTTACCTAATGAATCTAAAACCATTTTTTTCCCCCAGATCATCCATTCCAGAGATTTCATCAACGGCGCACACCCATCTTTTTTTTGGACCTGTCTTCTCCCCCATTTTTGTATACAAAAACTGAGTGAAATAAATATGAAAAAAAAAATTTGTATATTTTAAGAGTATATTTTTTAGGCCTAACACTCTTTATATCCATATTTATAATTTATACCGGTCAAAAAAATTCGTGAAAATAGTATTTTTTGCCCGTCTAATTAGGGTAGACCTCTTAAAACAATCAAAATATTATCAACCAACACAGTTTAACACTAGAATTGTCTCGCGCACAATTCATGTTAATTTTACATTTTATAGCGAACCTTGTTGTTCGGATACGAATTGATTTATCATGATGACCTCGACCGTACTGGTCGAGGCCCCGTTTAGACCCTTTTATAAATTTACACTTCGACTTCGACCATGTTGCATCGAGTCCCTAAGTTCGACCTTGATTACGGAGACCTCGACCGCCATGGTCGAGGTCCCGTATGGAACTCTCCTTATTAGTCGACCGAACTATTTGAGGTCTCCACTTAGACTGACTTCAATTTTAAACAAAAATAGTGCTGTGCACTTCAAGAGAATTGATGCGCGCACGAAGTTTGCGATAAACCGGACTTCGCGCGCTCGGTAAGTGTGGAGCGTCTCGTCGGCTACCGTGAGATCTCCATCGTCAGCAAGTTTTGCAGCCGATCTTTGTGAGATCTCGACGGTCGAGACGTTCTCACCCTGATAAAATGATTATTTGCAAAAAGAAATAAAAATATGGAATGAAAAGATTGAACGGAATCCCAGGACGTAACAATATATATATATATATATATATATATATATATATATATATATATATATATATATATATATTGTAACATGATTTTCCCGTCTCGGGTCCATCTGTCCCTTCTGAACTCCTCCGCAATTCCTCCCCGGACCATCGTGACCCGGCTGGAGCGGACTGGGCGCCAGGTACGAACGTACCGCCGGTGAAACCGGCTTTCTGTTTGTCCACTCCGGCGCGGATGCGGCGGACGAGATAATCCCAGGGGTTACGAGGATTCAGGGTGGTCCGACTACTCAGCTCGACTGAGATACTTAGGGGTAGAGGGGCTGGTTCGGGGCGAGAGTAAGGAATCAGGACTAACGAAAGAAAATAGACAAAGACTAATAACTTTAGTTTAAGCAACGATTTATTCAGGTAAACTCGACGATTAGCGAAGCGCAGGTAGTTGAAGCCCCAAGGCAGGTAGTGGAGGCGACTGAACATGAAAACACTAAACTCAACTCAATAATAACGCAAACTAAAAGAAACGGTAATGGAAACACGAAGATAGGTAGTAGTAAGCAATCTATCCGAAAAATAATCCCGAGAGCATTCAGCGATGATGAAGTTGGTGTGCGCGACACTAACCCAGGTAGTTCGACCGAGAGTCAGGTAGCTAATGCTCGAAAGCCGGTAGCAAAGGTAACTTATCACGAAATTAATTAAACAACCTAAATAATAACGGAGTTAGTGTGCGCGACACTAACTCAGGTAGTTCGTCCGAGTTTCAGGTAGCTAAGGCTCGAGAGCAGGTAGTAAAGGTAACTTATCACAAAATTAATTAAACAACCTAAATAATAACGGAGTTAGTGTGCACGACACTAACTCAGGTAGTTCGACCGGGAGTCAGGTAGCTAATGCCCTAAAGCAGGTAATAAAGACAACTTACGCCAAAATGAGTTGAACAAACGAAATCATAATAGAGTTAGTGTGCACGACACTAACTCAGGTAATTTAATCGGAATTTAGGTAGTCCAGGCTCGGAGGCAGGTAGTACAGGCGATTTTACACGGAACGACATATATGAAATAATATTTCGAGATAAAAGAAATGCGAAAATTGGGTGAAATAAACTCGAGAACAAAATACTGAAGGGATCCGAGACGAATAAGAATGACAACAATGCTTAACGTACTCGAGGCCGCGCGAGAGAGAGATAGCACGAAGACAAACCGGCGCGACGCGCTCGCGGCCGGCCTTGAACGCGTAACACAAAATTGCGACGACATATAATAGCCTAGACTGGCCAATTTTACACTATAAAATTACTCATTATTCTTTATCGTAGTCGATGAAAATTGCGTAATGGAAATAAAAGAATATCGCAAGTCACCAAGGGGGATTCGACGGAAAATTGGGTACTCCGAAAAAAACTTAATAATTAGGAGAGAATGAAGACAAAAGAGCCACATTCCCGCTCGAATATCATCCTCATTCTTCCACGCCAACAATAAATGGCAAAACTCTAAAAATTAATACGTAAAAACCCCAATAATCCGACGAATCGGAGAAAGTAGAGGAACGGGCTTACCGAGGCGAAAACTCTCCACACGTGGTAGTTGAGGGCTCAGGAGCTCGGTGAGACAGCAACTCGCCGGTGGGACACAGTTACGAAGAATGATTGTTCTAACGCCTCGGTAAGGCTCCGCGCTCTCCTTGTTTCTCCCCACCACTCGAGGACCGCCGGACCTCGCTCTCGCGCCTCTGTTGCGAATTAGCCGAAATTCTCGGCGGCGCGTTGAAATTAATACGCGGGAATTTCGAACGATGTCCTCGCTCGGATCTCACCTCCAGCGAGCTTTCCACGCTGCAGGAGCTTTTCCTCTTGGGGACCCGGCCGATGTCCGACTGAAAGGTGGAGGGGAGACCTCCCTCGTGACGCGAGGCGTCCCTCCGCGTCACGGTGGGTCCACAATGCCACCAGGCGAAACAGCACCTCCACCCCAGGGAATCCCAGGCCCCACCCGACGAGGCGCCGTTGCACACGGGCTGTAGCTCCTGCAGGCGTGGAGGCGAACGGGGCAACTCTCGATTGCTACGGTGAGAAAGCCACGGGCGGCGTTCAATAATGGCCGATATCCGGCGCGGTCTTTCGACCGTTCGCTGGTTGGACTCTGGTGACCGAGAACAACGCCTGGAGGAGTGAGATCGTTGCAAAGGAACCGCTGAAATCAAAGGGAGCTGAGGCGCGAGGACGGTGACCGGAACGACACTCGAGGGCGATGCAATACGGTACTCGATAATGACGTGACTTCCTTTCTCTCACGCTCTCTCGCGAGCACAAATTTTAGCGATTAACGCAGGTAATGAGATTCCCGAAGGACGGATCCAGGTAACTTAAAACTAAAATTATAATTATGACAGAAATCCTCGTAGCGTTCCCCACGGCGAGTCGCAGAGCGGCGTCACAATGGACCGGACCTCCGGTCCACTGGTCGATCAATCCGTGCGGGTGACGTGGCCAAAAATGTCACGTTACAAACCCCCACCCCAGAATTCGTCCCGGAGGGTGGAGAACGACGTTCGGCGACGATGGTAACTCGCCCTCGGTGAAGTCTTCGTCCTTCCTCTCCACACTCTGGACTATTTTCCCGCACGAATAGGTCTTCCAGCTTCCCGGAGCGGTAACGCCATGGCCTGAAACAGTGAATCGCCCCGGTCGCCGACCTCGGAGCCCAGTTATTTCCTCCAACCACGCAGAATGCGTGCTCCTTTTCCCCCACCCAAGGTGACTCGATGACTACTAACGAAACTACAAGCTAGGACGGGGTTAACTAGAGTACGAGAATAAAACTCCGGGGCTACGTCTCCTCGAAGAGAATCTTTGCTTGACGGTGGCAGGCGATCCTTTGGGACTACCACCAAGTCCGTTGACAGCGGAGTTGTAGGTTAACCAACGAAGTTGTCTTCCCATTGGACTTTTACATTTACGGGAATAAAGGAGGGCGTCGTTTCCAGTTTGAAACAAGGAAAATTTATCACACATATATTCAAAAATCGTAACTATATTTTGTTTCACGATAGAAGGGATAGATATAGCGGAAAAGAAAAGAAAAAAAATAGAATATTAGGGCCTAAAGCGGCTAAGGATCGGCCTCCCTCCCTTCCGGTCCGAGACCTTGTCCATGGCCTTGTCCACGGCCTTGTCGTTCCCGCGCGTAGATGGGCCCGTGAATAGGGCACGTGCGGACCGTGACATCGAGCTTCCCGCAACGGAAGCAGAACTTCCGTGGGGGGGCCACGCATTGTTGGCGGTGGTGTTCGGTGCTACCGCAGTTGTAACACCACCGACGACGAGGTGTTGGATCGTGTTCGGCGCTTCGACGGCCATGTCCCATCTGAACCCGTATCGGGCCGACCTGGGATGAGGACCCCGATGCCGGTTCCTCTGGCAATGCCTGAGGCAATTCTTCCGGGGGAGTGGGCTCTGGTGGCGGTGGCCGCTCCGTCTGGACCCCTTGATCCGACGTCTGAGTGGACGGAGTGTTAGTGGCGGCGTCCCTGGTCGGAGGAAACTCCTTCACAATTGCGGAGGAGGTCGAGGCTCGAGGATTCCGCAACCCTTCCGCAATGGGGCAATAGCCCGAGGATCGGTGCGACATTGCCACGACCGTCGCGGCGAGGGCGTCCAGAAATCCGGGACGGACGTAGTCGCAAGCCGCCATGCAGTCGGCAAACGGACGCATCTGATTGAACAGAGGGTTCGGGTCTATCTCCTCTGGTTCGATGCCCCTAAGGGCTTCGAGGACTTCCTCTAGGGTCTCTGCGGCGGAAGGTGGTTCCGACGGGGGCGGTGTCGGCTGGCGAGACGGCTTAGGCGGAGGTGAGCGATGGTGGCGAGGTGGAGCCGACTGAGCCGATGACGACGGATCAGCATCCCCTGCGTCTTCGAGGAGCTCCCGTTCCTCGTCGCTATCGAGGGCTATGACCTCGATCGAGGGTGAGTCGGGTCCGTCCGACTCGCTGAGCGCTGGGTCGTCAGCCATCATGTCCCAATCGTCCGTTGAATCGGGGACACCCGGGTGTCGCGGGTCCATGACGAGGCAAGGGAGACTATGTGCTAGAGGGGTTATAAGGCGAACGAATTTGTTGCAGGGTTTTGACAGAGGAAAAGAAAAAGAAACAAAGCGGCATGCAAATGAAATCGAGGTGAAGTAGATTCAGTACCGTCCAGAGGAACGAGTGCAGGACTCGGCGTAATCACTAGGCTACGGTGACGATGGCTGGTGATACGCAGGTAGTGGCAGTGATGCAGGTAATGGCCGTGACGCAGGTAATTAATGAGCGCAGGTAGCAGGTAACTCAGCGTAGGTAGCAGGCACAGGTAGGTAGTAGCGCAGGTAAATACTGAATAAATGGAACAAAATACCTGTGGGACAGAGAGCAAGCAGAGACACAAGCAGCATTAGTCAAGCGATACACACTAAGCATGCAAAAGAGGGTACGGATCCGGTGGTGGTTTTATGTCCGGGTAAACGATCTCCGGGTTAATATTGACGACGGTGTGCCGTCTGAGAGATGAATCAATCGTTAGGGTAATTACTAATCGATAAAATGATAGTAGGGAGACTTCCGGTGTTGACGTTTGCGTTTTTAAGTTACGTGGGGTTTTAAATCTTGAACGTGGATCTTTCCAGACCAGGTTCCTTCAAGGTTAGCCAATTCTACCACCACTGGCGATAGCTTTTTACGGATTACGAACGGGCCGTGGTATTTGGTCGCTAGTTTCGCGGCCACGTGTTGGGCCGTCGAGGAAAGGACGTGTTGTCTTTTCAAGACTAGGTCCCCCACCTGATATTCCCTATCCCTATGTTTACGGTTGTAGTAGAGCGCTTGGCGTTGTTGCGCTTCGTCGATGGCTATCCGCGTTACTCCGCGCAGGTTATCCAGTCGTGTCATACGTTCCCGCCATGCGGCGGGAGAACAGGGTATTTTTTCGTTGTCTTTCCCGGAAGTGGGGCTGTAGGAGGCTATGGGTTCTCTACCGAGGTTGAGATACGCGGGGCTGGATTGAGTGGAACTGTGATAGGCCGTGTTATAAGCAAAACGGAATGCAGGTAAGTGGGCGTCCCATTCGCGATGGTCGGATCCCAGGTAAGACACTATCATAGTTTTCAGAACTCGATTGACTCTTTCTACGGGGTTAGATTGAGGGTGGTAAGGCGGAATAGTATGGTGAATGATACCCAAACGTTCCGTCATAGCCCGAATATCGCGGTTGATAAATTCCGTCCCATTGTCGGTGAGAAAGATGCGTGGGTGGCCCCAACGACAAGCGATTAGATCCTCGAACGCTTCAGCGATCTTTTTACCAGTGGCTTTACGCAGTGGTACTACCTCTATCCACTTTGTGAATAAGTCTTGGAGAACCAGAATGTATGCGAATCCGCTCTTGCTAGGAGGTAGCGGTCCCATGATATCGCCGGCGACTATGTCCCAAGGTTGTTCGAGGAAACGCTTGCCCATTAGGCCTACCGGGACGGTTTGTTCGACTTTACAACGCTGGCATACTGCGCATTTACGGATGTACTTGACCACATCTCGGAACATGTTGGGCCAATAATGTTTAATGCTCAACCGGTGGAACGTTTTCTGCACTCCCAGGTGTCCAGCCTGCGGAAGGTCATGTGAGCTGAATAGGGCTTGCGGACGGGATTCGGACGGCATGACCAGTTTCCAAGCCTCCAGGTCTCCGACCTAGAGCGCTGGGAAGCGGGGCGGCCGGTGATGGTAAAGGTAGCCATCCTCCAACTTCCAGTCAGGGTTTTGGTCGGGATTGCGGCGAACAGAACGTACTTTGCGATTGTACCACTGGTCGTTACTTTTAGCGGGAGGTAATAACAAGACACACGTCTCTTCTGGGATACGGGATAATGCATCGGGTACGTGGTGCAACGCCCCTTTGCGATGGATTATGACGTAGTCGTATTCTTGTAATTCCAACGCCCAACGACCGAGTCTACCCGAGGGGTTCTTTAAGTTGTGTAGCCAACGCAAGCTAGAATGGTCGGTTATCACAGTGAAATGGTAACCTTCCAAATAGCAACGGAACTTCCGCACGGACCAAATCACGGCTAAACACTCCTGCTCAGTGGTGGTGTAGTTTTTCTCCGCGGCGTTCAACGCGCGACTAGCATAAGCTATTACGTGTTCGATTCCATCGACCGTCTGAGTGAGGACGGCTCCCAATCCCACGCTACTCGCGTCGGTTTGTAGGACGAATGGTATCTCAAAATTTGGACAACTCAAGGTAGGTGCTGTCGAAAGGCACTTCCGGATATCCTGGAAGGCCTTTTGTTGGGACGGCCCCCAGGTCCATGCGACTGTTTTCTTTAAAAGGGAGGTAAGTGGACTAGCCAAGGTAGCGAAAGCAGGTATGAAACGGCGGTACCACGAGGCCATTCCGAGGAACCGTCGGAGTTGTTTGATATTTGCAGGCGCAGGATAATGGACTACCGGGGCCACTTTGTCTGGGTCAACCTGTAGGCCTTCGCGATTGACGAGGAAACCGAGATATCTTACTTCGGGGCGACAAAATTCGCTTTTATCCGGATTGATGGTCAAGCCAGCGTTACGGATCTTCGCCAAGACTAGTTTCAACCACTTCAAATGCTCTTCGAAAGTCGGGGTTACGATGATAATATCATCGAGGTACACGTAGACGTGAGGTTGCATTTCCGGTCCTATCAGCTTGTCGATTAGACGTTGGAACGTAGCTGGAGCGTTAGTTAACCCGAAAGGCATGCGTTTGAACTGGAATAACCCCATCCAGGGGACGGTAAAAGCCGTAATCTCACGACTGTCGCGGGCCAAAGGGATTTGAAAATACGCTTGACTGAGATCTAGGGTAGTGATGTAATTGGCCTGGCGTAGATGATCCAGAATGCTATTCATTAAAGGGATCGGATACGCATCTTTTTTAGTGACCTCATTTACCTTACGGAAATTCAGACAAAAACGCAACTTGCCATTCGCTTTCTTAACCATGACGATTGGACTGGACCAGTCGCTGGAAGAGGGTTCGATAACATCGTCGTTGAGCATTTGCCGAACTGCTTCATGAATTGCCTTTTCGATTGCCGGGGAAACTGCATAATAACGCTGCTTGATCGCGGGATGACCGCCTACATCGATGTGGTGTTCCGTTAAGTTGGTGCACCCCGGGGTGGTAGGGGCAGGTGGTACTTCCCTGTTTACTAAATCTTTCAAGATTTCCGCTTGACTCGACGTTAGTTCCCGCAGCCCGCAACACAGATTTACGGTGGTTGCTGGACCCACTTGCACCTCGAAGTTATGAATCCGTTGGGGCTCGAACCAACTAAACCATTTCCCGCTTGCAAAATCCACCACCCAATGGGCGGCACGCATGAAATCTAATCCTAGGATACACGGCAACACCAATACTGGTAAAAGGTAGGCGGTTAGACGGAAGGGGCTCCCGTTCAGGTACACGACAGGATTGACTACTTCGCTAGCTACTGCTCGTTGACCTCCCGCCATTTCCACACCTCGCGGTCGACAACTTTCCCGCGTGATTCCTAATTGCTCGACCCACCGAATCGCGACCGGTCCCAGAAACGTTCTACTCGAACCTGAGTCAAACAAGGCTCTGATCGGGTGGCCTTGACCAGTAAAAGTTACAAAAAAACGCAGTCGGGCTGTCGTTGGTCTGTACCGTACCGCGCCAAATTGGTTCGTCGGGTAACAGACAGGTAGCAGGTAGTTCTTGATTCGGAGCTTCGTCGGCCGGCCCCCTTCGTTGGTAGGTTGGGCCCGCCCTTAGCGGTTTCCCGCACATGAGCACGCCGGGGACTTAGTACCACGTTTTCCGCAACGATAGCAGAAAGTCGACCGGGGTTCCGTGCACGCCGAAAACCTTCGCCCTTCTTTCCGGAGAAGGAGATGTTCCATTTCCGCATTACGTGTAGCACGGACGAAGCAGGCGCGTTTGTGCGAGGTGCCAGGGGTTCTGGACCTGCGGGTGGGACTGTAGTTGGTACTAACCTGGATGTAGTGTAGGTGGATGAAGTATTTGGAGTGGCCGTATTTTCTACCGTTCGACATTGACGCGTGGGCCGCGGAACTGCTCCCTGGGGTGTGGCGTAAGCACTTGAGTGCCACGAAGGAGGGTGTTCTGACCACATGGCCCCGGGTGGATTCCCGTGAGGGTAGCCACTGGGTTCCCAGCCCCGACCTGTCAGGTGAGACCAGGTTTCCGAGTGATTCGGATTTCCAGACCTATCATGCATCCCATATGCGGAGGTGTCACTATCCGTGGCCATCACGAGAGGGCCTCTCACGCCACCTGTCGTTCGCGTATTTCCGCCCGCGGGAGCGTAAGACGCCCCGAGGCTGTCCTCCGGTGGCAACGTGAGTCCCATACCGGAATCCCAACCCACTCCCAGATGAGGCGGTAGGATATTGGACACTCGCGAGTGCCGAATGCTCAGGTAGTGACGTACGAGACGCAGGTAAATCGCGATAGAGCCGAACGCTCAGGTAGTGACGTTCGAACTGCAGGTAATTAACGATAAACCGAAAGTTCAGGTAGTAGCGTTCGAACTGCAGGTAATTAACGATAAGTTCAGGTAGTGGCGTTCGAACTGCAGGTAATTAACGATAAGTTCAGGTAATGGCGTTCGAACTGCAGGTAATTAACGATAAGTTCAGGTAGTGGCGTTCGAACTGCAGGTAATCCGATAAAGTCGAGGCTCGAGCAAGAGGTAGTTGAATCGCGTAACGTCCGAACGTAGGTAACGAGCGCTTGAGCCCAAAAGCTCAGGTAAAAGGTAACTAGATGAACCGTTCACTAAATCGCGTAACTGAGTTTAAATGTTTTAAAGTGAAGAAAAAGACTTGTGGTCGCTAGCGGGGATGAATCAGTCAAGTCCGGGGTACTTGGGTAATCGTTGCACTGATTTGACAAGTTCCGAAATTGCACGTGACTAATCACCAGGTAGCCAATCGAAGACTGTTCGCGTTGACCAGCGTTCTCCACTCCCTTCATCACGTTCGTCGGATGGTGGGGTGCTGAGGGAAGGAGAAATCGAGCAGGAGGGATAGGAGAGGCTCAATACATTTTAATACTTTTATTTATTCCTAACACCCGTACCGGAGTTCAAATTCCAAAGGTTCGTTCGGTTCTTGTTTACGAATGGGTCTTAGTCGAGGCCAGAAATAAAAACCGGATTACGAGGGTTAACACGCACGCGTTCGGATTAAGGGTACACCAAACGACTTAACGATCCTTGGTGTTATTGTCCTACCATCTCTTTGTTTTTCTCGACAACCGTTAAGACCAATCGTAGTAAACAGGGGATTAACTGGGGCCATAAATTACTCGAAATTCGACGTTATTTTTGACAAGTATTCGGAGCCCCAATCATTTGAAAAACAAAGGATTATAGTTACTTGGACAATGTTAGTTCGAAATTGCTCACGCAAAACGTCAACAGGGGATTAACGTACTCGATTGGCGAGGACAGTGCTTGGTCAAAATCGCTCCCGTCAACCATCAACAAGGGATTACCACTCTCTCAGACAACAAACACGTCGTCAGATACCGTAAACAGCACCATAAAAGTCGAGTTGGCCTTAAGATCTCCGCGTTAAGCCAAAAAAAAATAATAATGAGTAGATGAAAAACTAGTAGGATAAGTATAACAAGATGTCGAGGTAAACGTAGCACCAAAATAATATAGACTCGAGCCTCGCGCCGTTCGGCTGTGGAGACCCACAAATCAAAACAAATAATTCAAATGGAAGACCTTATGTGTCGTCCCTAACACTCAAAATCGCGTTCGTCATAAGCCATCTCTCTCTCACAACGAATAACCTCAAAACGAATCTGACAGGACAAACTGAAACGGCATCCTGCTCTAATCAAATATTGATTACAAAACCTAATTCATTACTCTCGGGCCCCACGTTGGGCGCCATTTGTAACATGATTTTCCCGGTTCGGGTCAATCTGTCCCTTCTCGACTCACCTGACCCGTTACGCACGCGAACGAAAAATTGCGAGGGTGGACTGGGCGCCAGGTACGAAAGTACCGCCGGTTAAACCGACTTAATTTTTACCCACCCCTGCCGCAAGGCTGGCCATACAGATTCGCGGGTAACGTGGGTGACCGAGGACGGTCCGGCTACTCAGCTCATGCTGAGATACAAAAGGTAGAGGGGCTGGTTCGGGGTAAGAGAATAAATCGCAGGTATCAAAAGAAAGTGGCCAAGACGTGTGACTGAGTTAATATTAAGATTTATTCAGGTAAATTTAGTTAACATAACCATCGAGAGAAAAACAGCTAAAGTCCGAAGACAGGCAAGTTAGGCAACCTGACATGAAAATTACACAGATTAATTAAATAATACGGAGTTAGTGCGCAAGGTACGAACGGAGGCAATACAACCAAGAGAAAAATAGCTAAGGTCCGAGGACAAGTAAATTAGGCAACCTAATATGAAAATTACACAGATTACTTAAATAATAACGGAGTTAGTGCGCAAGGCACTAACGGAGGCAATACAATCAAGAGAAAAATAGCTAAGGTCCGAAGACAGGTAAATTAGGCAACCTAATATGAAAACTACACAGATTACTTAAATAATAATGGAGTTAGTGCGCAAGGCACTAACGGAGGCAATACAATCAAGAGAAAAATAGCTAAGGTCCGAAGACAGGTAAATTAGGCAACCTAATATGAAAACTACACAGATTACTTAAATAATAACGGAGTTAGTGCGCAAGGCACTAACGGAGGCAATGCCATCGAGATAAAATAACTAAGGTCCGAAGACAGGTAAATTAGGCAACCTAATATGAAAATTACACAGATTACTTAAATAATAACGGAGTTAGTGCGCAAGGCACTAACGGAGGCAATGCAATCGAGAGAAAAATAACTAAGGTCCGAAGACAGGTAAATTAGGCAACCTAATATGAAAATTACACAGATTACTTGAATAATAACGGAGTTAGTGCGCAAGGCACTAACGGAGGCAATGCAATCGAGGGAAAAATAACTAAGGTCCGAAGACAGGTAAATTAGGCAACCTAACATGAAAATCACACAGATTAATTAAATAATAACGGAGTTAGTACGCCAGGCACTAACGGAGGCAATACAATCAAGATACAATAGCTAAGGTCCGAAGACAGGTAAATTAGGCACCCTAATACGAAAATTAGTTGAACGAACGAAATAATACTAGAGTTAGTGTGCACGACACTAACTCAGGTAATTTAATTGGAATTTAGGTAGTCCAGGCTCGGAGGCAGGTAGTACAGGCGATTTTACACGGAACGACATATATGAAATAATATTTCGAGATAAAAGAAATGCGAAAATTGGGTGAAATAAACTCGAGAACAAAATACTGAAGGGATCCGAGACGAATAAGAATGACAACAATGCTTAACGTACTCGAGGCCGCGCGAGAGAGAGATAGCACGAAGACAAACCGGCGCGACGCGCTCGCGGCCGGCCTTGAACGCGTAACACAAAATTGCGACGACATATAATAGCCTAGACTGGCCAATTTTACACTATAAAATTACTCATTATTCTTTATCGTAGTCGATGAAAATTGCGTAATGGAAATAAAAGAATATCGCAAGTCACCAAGGGGGATTCGACGGAAAATTGGGTACTCCGAAAAAAACTTAATAATTAGGAGAGAATGAAGACAAAAGAGCCACATTCCCGCTCGAATATCATCCTCATTCTTCCACGCCAACAATAAATGGCAAAACTCTAAAAATTAATACGTAAAAACCCCAATAATCCGACGAATCGGAGAAAGTAGAGGAACGGGCTTACCGAGGCGAAAACTCTCCACACGTGGTAGTTGAGGGCTCAGGAGCTCGGTGAGACAGCAACTCGCCGGTGGGACACAGTTACGAAGAATGATTGTTCTAACGCTTCGGTAAGGCTCCGCGCTCTCCTTGTTTCTCCCCACCACTCGAGGACCGCCGGACCTCGCTCTCGCGCCTCTGTTGCGAATTAGCCGAAATTCTCGGCGGCGCGTTGAAATTAATACGCGGGAATTTCGAACGATGTCCTCGCTCGGATCTCACCTCCAGCGAGCTTTCCACGCTGCAGGAGCTTTTCCTCTTGGGGACCCGGCCGATGTCCGACTGAAAGGTGGAGGGGAGACCTCCCTCGTGACGCGAGGCGTCCCTCCGCGTCACGGTGGGTCCACAATGCCACCAGGCGAAACAGCACCTCCACCCCAGGGAATCCCAGGCCCCACCCGACGAGGCGCCGTTGCACACGGGCTGTAGCTCCTGCAGGCGTGGAGGCGAACGGGGCAACTCTCGATTGCTACGGTGAGAAAGCCACGGGCGGCGTTCAATAATGGCCGATATCCGGCGCGGTCTTTCGACCGTTCGCTGGTTGGACTCTGGTGACCGAGAACAACGCCTGGAGGAGTGAGATCGTTGCAAAGGAACCGCTGAAATCAAAGGGAGCTGAGGCGCGAGGACGGTGACCGGAACGACACTCGAGGGCGATGCAATACGGTACTCGATAATGACGTGACTTCCTTTCTCTCACGCTGTCTCGCGAGCACAAATTTTAGCGATTAACGCAGGTAATGAGATTCCCGAAGGACGGATCCAGGTAACTTAAAACTAAAATTATAATTATGACAGAAATCCTCGTAGCGTTCCCCACGGCGAGTCGCAGAGCGGCGTCACAATGGACCGGACCTCCGGTCCACTGGTCGATCAATCCGTGCGGGTGACGTGGCCAAAAATGTCACGTTACAATATATATATATATATATATTGTGACGAAAACACTTACGCGTAGTACCGGCACTTCATTATAAATACTTTGTATCCCGATTTTCATCCAATATCCGACAAAAATGTGAAAACGACGCGACAACGTTTCGCGTGCGTTTGTTGACTGTTGTTGTCGGCGGCCATCTTGAACACTATGCGAACGGCGAAGCTACACTTACGAAAGCGTCTGGCCGCCGCCTATCGTGAAAAACCGGAACTAAAAAATGCGTACGTGACTTTTTGCACGTTTCAATAATTAATGATTAAAAAGACATTACTGCAATTAAAATAATGCGTAAAATATGCAGAAAAATCCGACAAATCGAAGTGAATAACTCGCGCGGTGAATTTATGCGAAAATAACCGGTAATTTAAGAGTAAAAAGAACGAATGTTTGTGCGCATGCGCGTGGAACAAGCGACAAGGGAACGCACAAATGAGAGTGTGTTTGCCAATATTTCAAAATTTATTAAAAACTCTTTAATTACTGAAAAATCTTTGCGAAATGTTTAAACAAATTTAGGAAATGATCAAATATGATAAATTTATTATAAAAATTGGTGAATTACGAGAATTGTTAATTTTTGCGCAGGCGATGCGCAAAGTGGGGGTAGCGTCGAACAAATTAAAGTATGAGAATGCGAGAGTGGGGGAAGCGTAGAACGAATCCGAAAAATACTGTAAATAAGCGTGCGCAGAACGGGTTCGAGACTACCCGGCGAGCGAATCGGAACTCGAGCGCGAGAACGAAGGATCTGCTGGGTATAAAAAGCCGTGCACAGCAGCAGTGAGGAGGCATTCCGCTCATTCTGAAAACAGAGCTCGGAGAGACAATACGCTCTCAGCAGCAGAGATCCTTCCTAGTTCCAGCAGGATAATAACCTATCTTTCTTATCATATTTGATGCTTGGAGTATCGGAGCGGTTCGGCGACGTTCAACTCCCGTAGTCCAAGGTCAATTCCTATTCCTTTCATTTTTTCCTATAATTCCTTGATGCTTGGAGTATCGGAGCGGTTCGGCGACGTTCAACTCCCGTAATCCAAGGTCATTCTTTAAATTTTTTACATTTTTCCTTTTTCCTGTGGGTGCTCGGGGTATCGGAGGTGTTCGGCGACGTTCACGTCCCATAGCTCGGGGTCTGCATCCTTGCCTGTGGTGTGTGGGGTATCGGCGTCGTTCGGTGACGTTCGGGGCCCATAGCTTGCATACTACGTTTCCTCTAATTAATTTTATCTTTTGAATTTATGCCTGCTGGAAGTGGGAAGACTGCTTGCTCTCTTTTAATTAAAATTTGCTAATTAAATTTATGTTTTGAATTATTTTATTCAAAATTCTTTTCGATAAAATATAATCAGTCTGCATCACTTATTGTGCTCAGCAATCCTCGTCTATCCTAAAAATCATCAATAATTCTGAATTCGATAATCCAAAAGGCCGCGGTAAGATTATCCATTATATAGAATCAATTAAAAACACAAAATTATTATTATTATTATATCGAGTCAATCCACTTTTGGATTATTAAAATTTTGAATTATTTTTATTATTCACTATAAAATAAAAGTGAATTTCGCGGCAACGTAAAGCCCTATTAATTGTTATTTCATATTAAATAATTCAATTATTGTTTGAATTATTTTTATTATTATTCTGTCGACAAAGCTTCATCGAGTATTTCAATTATTATTGTTAATTAGCCTCGAAGACATCGTTTTTAATTATTTGACCATTATTATTGTTATTTTTCTCATTTAAATGATAATTCTGACGCGAAAAGGGAATTAAAATAAATATCATCGTTTGAATAGTTACCGACAGAGAAACAGAATTGATACCGTTTTTTTTTTGTTCTGATCCGGATTAATAAATAAATTCATGCAAATAAATAATCCGAACGCGAAATAAAACAAATATTCATTTATTGTAACAAAAATCGGAAAATTTACATTGTTTAATTGAATAAATTAATTTTGTTATTATTTTGAACACAAAATCCGCGTTTCTCACGTTTCTTTCATACCTGCTCCAAAATTATTTAAAATTATTTAGGAAGCTCGGACCTGCGCGTAGCGACGTTTAGCGTATGGCAAAAGCGTTCCGTTACAATATATATATATATATTGTTACGTCCGGGCTCAACGCCAACGACGCTAATAATTAAATATTAATCTTTAAATATATTTTGGGGTTTATAATCATAATTTCATTACTAATATACGAGTGCTCATTATTAACTCGGTTATATCTTCTTATCTTGTTACGATTAAAACATTTAGTCCCACGAAACGCACCACTCGCGGACGTCTCGCGTAGAGATAAGAAACGGCAACTCAGCAGCAACGAACTCCGTGAGAAGGCTCGTCATGACCAGACGCTGGATGAATCGAATCGGAATTATGGGAACCCCAGACAAAACACTTTTTGCCCCACTCCGACTAATGGTCGAAGGCAGTGGGACAAGTGGGAGAGGAGAGTAGTTCTTTTTCGCGAGTCAAACCCTCAGGGTCTCCTCCGGACTTTGTTGCTCTGAGCCCAAAAATATTTTTGTAAAACTTGTGACACCAGCATAAGGAAGAGACCGTCGAGTCTCTTTGTATGGTCTTTATATTACCAATCATTTTCGGTTAGTGTTCTAAATATACGTTTCAAAGAAACAAATCCGTGAGTGAAAATTATTGACACCTGTTCGAGAACATTTTTCAAACGACGGCTCGACCCGTCATAGCGTCCCGTCTTTCCGTATTCGTGGCAACTGCATTTAGGCGGTCCAAGTCCAGACAGGGGACGAAGGGACATTCAGTACGAGGTAACAAACATCGTGGGTATCGCCATTATTCGCACAGCGTTTAGTTCCGCTCCTATCAACGTCGTGTGGCTCCGGAATTTCGTCAACAAGTCGTCATAAAAGGATCAACCCAAGGTAAACATTAACTCATACTATTGCGTGCCTCTGGAGTTTCGTTTGTCGCGCGTCAATCGCTTCACTCCCCGGTCTCTCCCAGCTGACCGAAACAGAAGCAACTTGCATCGACCGTGCTTCGTACCCACTTCGAATTTTGCGGGACGTACCACGTTGATGCATTTTTGGTGACAGCGGTGGGATATATTTGATGTCGGGTGATTGGTGAAATTTCTCAGATAACACGCAATAAATAAATAAATAATAATAATAATAACTATATAATAATAGTAAACAGAACCCGATTAAGATCGATAAAACATAAAAATGAGTACAAATAACGAAGATAACGCTCTCGGCTCGAACAAACTTACGGAAGAGGAGTTGGGCATACTACAAGAACAATTGATAGAAAAGGAACGTGAATTAGTCGAAATTGAACAAATTAACAAAACTCGCGAGATGGAATACGAAGAACGACTCATAGAAATTCAAGAGAGGGAAAATGCTGTTGCCGCCGCGGAAAATAAAGCGAAACCCCAAAGGTTAGTGCGCGAAAATAATGACGAGTATAACACACAAGACCTTGCTTCCGCGTTATGGCAAGAATTACGCGAACTTCGGAAGGAATTGACGGACCTGAAGGCACGTACCGAAAACATACCCGCGGATGATCCCCCAGTAATAGAGTCAAATACGGGACTAAGTACACATCTTTTCTTCAAGGATGTACTCGGATCAGTTCCATCGTTTAGCGGAAATAACATTCCGATTCTAAAATTTACTCGTGCGTGTAAAAGAGCAAAAGATATGATCTCCCCATCTCTCGAACCAACGTTCACGCGTCTCCTTCGTAATAAGTTAACAGACCGCGCGTATACAGCCATCGAAGACGATACGTTTCGCACCGTTGCCGCGCTTACCGATCGTCTAAAAGAAATTTTCGGAACCTCAAAATCGGTTAACCAATTTAAGGGCGAGTTAGGTAACGTGACGAAAGGAAAAACGGAACATGTCCTTGATTATATAAGTCGTGTCAAGGACCTCCATTCCGCTATTTGGGATGCGGAAACCGAAACATCCGGGCGGCTATCGCGAATGCAACGGGAAAATCTCGAGGAAGAAACTATGGAATGCTTTATCGCGGGACTCCCACCTGATTTTCGCTTACGATTAAAATTTGAAGGGTACGCCAATCTGTCCGCGGCATATCAAACCGCAATAAAAATTGAAAAAGAAATGGAACGCGATAAATCACGTTTTCAAGAAATTTTAAAGGCATCGCGGAATTATGCAAATAACGAGAACAAAACAACCAAACCAAAGTGCGTGCATTGCAAAAGGATAGGGCACGTCGACGACGACTGTTGGGTCAAATACCCCGATAAAAATCCGCGATAATCGAATAACTCAGAAAAACGCGACCTGGGACAACAAAATAATAATCAACCCAAAAATGACGAAAAAAAAACCACTACGTGTACCTATTGCAAACGTCCAGGCCACACTGAAGACGTCTGCTTCGCACGCCTCCGAGAAATCGAAAATTCGGAAAACGCGAAACAACCTTCGGCTTCCCAGGGCGCGGGCCGCAAGGACAGTGCGAAAGGGCGTCCTGTCAACGCAATCCAGACGAACGACGAGTCCGAACCGTCAACGTCCGATTAAATCGAAGTAAATTTATTCCAGTCGTGGAGTTTGAGGGTCCACAATTAATTAAAAAGACCGAGTTCCTAGTAGATTCTGGGTCTGATCCAAATTTAATAAAAACTCAAGCACTAACGGAAAACACAAAAATTAATACCAATGATATCCTGAAACTACAAGGAATCTCGGATCAACCTATATATACTATCGGATCAACGAAAATCGATGTATTGGGAACTCTCTCCGAGTTTCACGTGGTGGATAATTCATTCGGAATATCTCAAGACGCGATATTAGGCGCGGAATTCCACGGATTAAATCGGGGAGCAATAGACTGGGACGCGGAGGTCGTAAAATGGAAAGATCGCGTAGTACCCTTCAAACACCGCGAAACCGTGATTTTGCCGAGTCGATCAAGTTGTGTCTATTACGTGCGGGTTAAGAATACCGATATTGAAGAAGGTTACATTCCGCGTTTAAACGTACAAGACGGAATTTACATAGGCGAGGCCGCTGTGTCCAATATGAATGGCGTAGCGTATATGAGAGCGTTCAATACAACCGAAAACGATGTGGAGCTCGCCGTTCCGACGGTGACCTTAGAGGCATTCGAGCTCCTTAATAATGATTCGGATAGAAGTCAGAATCCACGTGGATCACCGGGAAAGGGAAATGATTCGCACTACCTGAGTGAAAATTCGCGGGATCGTCTCAGTAATGAACGCCGTACGCACGGCCATAGAGTCCAGACGGTAAAATCAAATTTATCTGATAAAAATGTGGTAATGGCAAAAATAAAATCGCTATTACGACTCGACCATCTTAATGATGAGGAGCGAGCATGCGTAGAAAAGTCAATAATGGACGCATATGATCTTTTTCAAATTCCGGGAGAGTATTTAAATTCAACTAAAGCCATTGAGCACAAAATTATCACGACCGATGATCAACCCGTTTTTACGCGCCAATATCGTTTTCCACCCGCGCATAAAGACGAGATTACAAGACAAATCGGCGATTTAATAGAGGGTAATATTATTGAACCCTCAAATTCCCCATATAGCTCACCTTTGTGGATCGTCCCTAAAAAGGCCGATTCACAAGGGAAACCTAGATGGCGGATGGTAATTGATTACCGAAAATTAAACGAAAAAACAATTGGAGACGCCTATCCTCTTCCTAATATAACGGAAATTCTTGATCAATTGGGTAGCGCGAAATATTTCTCCGTATTTGATTTGGCGAGCGGGTTTCATCAAATCCCGCTCTGTACCGAACATGCTCACAAGACAGCATTTTCAACGCCATTTGGGCATTATCAATTTTCGCGAATGCCCTTCGGGCTTAAAAACGCCCCAGCCACGTTCCAGCGATTAATGGATCGCGTGCTGTGTGGTTTACAGGGAACGGAACTTTTTGTATACCTTGACGATATAGTATTGTACGCGAGTTCATTACAAGAGCATGAAACGAAATTCAAAAAACTTGCTGACCGATTGCGACACTCATGCCTGAAACTCTAGCCAGATAAGTGCGAATTTTTACGCAAAGAGGTCGTATATTTAGGTCACGTTATAAGCGAGGATGGTGTTCGACCGGATCCAAAAAAATTAGTGTCATTAAAAAATTATCCGAGGCCGACCAGTCCTACAAAAATAAAACAATTTCTTGGCTTGGCCGGGTACTACCGCCGATTTATAAACAATTTTTCCGGTATCGCGCGGCCACTCACCCAACTTTTAAAAAAGGAAACATCTTTTAAATGGACTGATGTTCAAGAAAGGGCGTTTACCATTTTAAGAGATTCGCTTTGCAGGGAACCCGTCTTACAACATCCCGATTTCACGGTACCATTTATCATTACGACGGATGCTTCGGCAGTCGCGATCGGTGGTGTACTCAGCCAAGGTAAGATAGGCAGCGATCGACCGATAGCATACGCATCACGAACTTTAAATAAAGCGGAAGAGAAATATCCTGTAATCGAAAAAGAATGTTTAGCGATTGTGTACTGCGTAAATTACTTTAGACCTTATGTTTACGGTAGGGAGTTTTCGCTAGTGACAGACCACAAGCCACTGGTTTGGCTGCACTCAGTGAGGGATCCCGCCAATCGACTGGTTGCCTGGCGTTTCAAACTTGCAAATTATCAATATAAAATTGTTTACAAGCCAGGGAAGGCAAATAGTAACGCCGATGCATTATCGCGCAACCCCCCTGAGCATAATAATTCAGTCTTCCTCGTAACACCGGTTCGCACAAGAGCTCATCTCGATGTATCAGACGATGAAGACAAAATCATGTTCCGTGAAATGAAAAAACGAAAAGTCGCGCAAGGAGAATCGGCTGATTACGAACAGGGAGGTAGTATAGTAAATCCTAGAACCGAACCTTCGGCAACAGACTCTGTTGACGACGACGTTTCGATAATTAACGAAATATCCGGTAGTGAAGACTCCGCCGCAGCTGATAACGTATCAGTCAGTTCAACCGATTCTCCTACCGACTTAAGCAGATCAGCTTCTCCAGGACCTGTTGAAACATTCAACATTTTAGAAACGAGGGACATCCTTTCAATGCGTAAAGATAATCTCGTATTTTTCGTTACAATAAAAAATCAAGCTGTAGACGACGGAGCCAAGGATTTGGCATCCGCGTTAATTTTACCAATGTTCGAAAATCTTAATCTTTTGCGAGCGGGAGTCAAGCGCGTTGGAAACCATGTACTAATCGGTTTACCAATAAAAAACGATTTAAGAGCTAATGTCGCGAAGGAAGACTTAAATGAGTCAATGGAATCACTTCGAGATGTTATGGTCGAGTTAATGTTAAAATCCGTAAGCATTGCAAAAACAGCTGTTCTAGACGGTATTCCTTGGAAAGAAACATTATCAATGGTGAAAAACCACATTAATGATTTACCAATACAACTTACGATATGTAACCAGCTGGTACGCGTTCCACCCCCGGAAGAAAGGAAAAACATCATTGAAGAATGCCACGACTCGACAATTGGTGGACACAAGGGCGTAACGAAAACATTCAAACGAATACGTGAAAACTACTTCTGGACAAACATGAAAACGCAAATCCAAGAATATATCCAGCAGTGTCGTAGTTGTCAACTGAAAAAACTCGTCCGAGTCAAAACGAGGCAACCGATGAGAATAACAGATACCCCGGGCAGCGCTTTCGACAAAATAGCGATGGACATCGTGGGCCCGTTCCCTGTCACACGGAGAGGCAACACACATATTTTAACAGTACAAGATCTTTTAACAAAATATTCGTTAGCAATTCCACTGCAGCACACGAAGGCAGTGGATATAGCTGACGCTTTTGTTAAAAACTTCGTCACTCGGTTCGGAGCACCCAGGGCAATATTAACGGACCAAGGAACGAACTTTTGCGGTGGTCTTATGAAAGGTTTAGCAAAGAAATTTCGGATTAAACAGTACAGAAATACATCTTTCCATCCACAATCTAACGGGTCCATCGAGCGCTCGCATCATGTTCTTGTCGAATATCTGAAACACTACGTTGACAACGAAAACGATTGGGACGAGTTCTTGGAAATGGCCATGTTTTCGTATAATACCAGCCAACACGAAAGTACGGGTTTCACCCCACACGAACTCGTGTTCGGAAAATTAGCGAGACAACCAGCCAAGAATGATAGGATCGAAGAACATCAAGAGCCAACGTATGTGGAGTATCTACGAGAATTGTTTACCAAGATTCATGGCCTTCAAGAACTGGCTGCCGAGAATTTACAAGGCGCGAAGGAAAAATCGAAAACATATTACGACAAGAAACAAAACGTCCAAAACTTTCAAGTTGGGGACAAGGTCCTCCTTTTAAAAGAGCCAAAAGTCGGAAAATTTTATGATCAGTACACTGACCCTTGCGAAGTCCTAGAAATTCTTTCCAACGCTAATGTAAAAATAAAATATAGGGGTAAACCTAAAATCGTTCATGCAAATAAATTAAGAATGACAAAATTACAATGAGTCGTGTTTTTACAGAGCAACATTTCGGACCGACCGACCAGACGTTCAGTAACATGTTTGTCTTAATCGCAACACTCGTACTAATTGGTGAAATACAGAAAATCGAAGCCATCGTCGGTTACGATTGCGGAGGATCAACACTGAACGTTACGACTTTGTCCCTAAACGATGTGAAAGAATGCGACATTCCACTGAACGAACCAGAACCAACGCAGACGTACATACAGCTGCTTCAACTGTCTGAATTCTCGGACACCCCAGTAGTCCAATGCCGAGTCGAAGTATCTCGTCTCGTAAATTATTGCGGAATGTCATCTTATAATTCGTTGGTCGTCAATGGATTTCTAGAGTACCTACACGAATTAGACGAATCGTCTTGCCGGCGTGTACACGAGACAGGAGTCATCCGACTTGGTTATTCAGCCGAGATCCATGGACTCCGTCGTAATGACACCACGACCAGAAGTATCACTTTAGCTGGGTCGACAGCCCCAGACGGAGGATGCCAAGGAACGCAATACAGCGATCCATTCGGAACATGGAGTGGCGTCTTTGTCCAAGCATCAGTGAAGATATCATTGTCTAATTACCAGGCTGCAGTCAATTTGCCAGCAGGAAAGGTAATTCTCCAATCCGGAACGCAATGCCAGTTAGCGGACGGAAATTATATCGACATCGACGGAAATAGCGCATTCTGGAGGACGACACCACCAGACACGTGCAACTTTGAAATGTGTGATGTACTTTACGAAGGGGTGGCTTCCAAATTCAACATCGTCGAGGATGGATCACGCTTACCCGATGTATATACACTTATAACGGAACAAACAACATTCGCCTTAGCCAAAACATCAGAATACCTTGTCTGCGGGTACAGGCTCATAAAGACCGAACATCCTAAATTATTCATCTTGGAAACCGAGAAGGGACAGTCGTTCGCCACCAAGAAGAAAATTTCGGTCAACAATCTCGACATGTTTTCCTATATTAATTCGAAATTTATTTACGTCGAGAAACATGTCAGAAAACAAATGAAAAACCTTTATAAGGACGTAATCACACAGAGATGTAACCTGGAAAGACAAATTCTCCAAGGTGCATTATCAACCGCAGCGTTATTACCCGAGAGATTTGCTCGGACCGTCATGAAAGGCCCCGGTTACATGTCAGTCATCGCAGGCGAGGTCGCGCACATAATAAAATGCGTTCCCGTTGAATGTAGAATAAGGCGTACCGATGAATGCTACCAAGAGCTCCCGGTTACGTATAGGAACCAATCATTTTATTTGTCAGCAACATCGCGAATGCTCGTTAAATCAGCAACTCAGATAAATTGCGACCCAGTCGTACCTGCGCAATACCAAATTGAAGGAATATGGTACCGATTTTCGCCAAACCCCATCGAGGTTTTACCACCACAATCATTGGCACCACTATTGGAACCACGATGGAGATACGCATCACCTGGAAATCTCGCCAGTAGTGGCATATACTCCGAAGCCGATATCAACAAACTTCGAGAACGAATTATGTTCCCGGCCGAAAAACCCGCCTTACTCAATAACATCGCTCGGGGAACAATTGGATACCAAGTACCAGCCGGTAGCGTATCGATCCGTGAATTCCTGGATGAAGAAACACTCAATCACATCGCTAAAAATGCCGCAGAAAAATTCTGGAATGGATTTATGAAATTCGGATCAGCTAGTGGTGGCGTTGTCGGTGTTTTACTGGTACTCATGTGCATCAAATTCGTCACCGACACATGTATTCACGGATATGCCCTCCACGCACTCTATGGGTGGAGCATACATCTCATTGGGGCGATATGGAGTTCAATCACCGGACTCCTCCTTACGTTAGCGCATCATAAAAACGCAGAGCGCAATACAGACATCGAGACTGGTCAACAAATGGAAGATATCCAGCACGAAACAACATCGCTGCCGGAACCACCACCGGGGAAAATTTACCCTGTACTTTCAACGGCCAAGTCAACCACGAGTTTAGTTGGTGTTGACCCCGAACTCTCAGCACGGCTATTCGCCTCTCGTATGCAGAGCTGCGGCACTGCATCCGACTAAAGGGGGGAGGTGTTACGTCCGGGCTCAACGCCAACGACGCTAATAATTAAATATTAATCTTTAAATATATTTTGGGGTTTATAATCATAATTTCATTACTAATATACGAGTGCTCATTATTAACTCGGTTATATCTTCTTATCTTGTTACGATTAAAACATTTAGTCCCACGAAACGCACCACTCGCGGACGTCTCGCGTAGAGATAAGAAACGGCAACTCAGCAGCAACGAACTCCGTGAGAAGGCTCGTCATGACGAGACGCTGGATGAATCGAATCGGAATTATGGGAATCCCAGACAAAACACTTTTTGCCCCACTCCGACTAATGGTCGAAGGCAGTGGGACAAGTGGGAGAGGAGAGTAGTTCTTTTTCGCGAGTCAAACCCTCAGGGTCTCCTCCGGACTTTGTTGCTCTGAGCCCAAAAACATTTTTGTAAAACTTGTGACACCAGCATAAGGAAGAGACCGTCGAGTCTCTTTGTATGGTCTTTATATTACCAATCATTTTCGGTTAGTGTTCTAAATATACGTTTCAAAGAAACAAATCCGTGAGCGAAAATTATTGACACCTGTTCGAGAACATTTTTCAAACGACGGCTCGACCCGTCATAGCGTCCCGTCTTTCCGTATTCGTGGCAACTGCATTTAGGCGGTCCAAGTCCAGACAGGGGACGAAGGGACATTCAGTACGAGGTAACAAACATCGTGGGTATCGCCATTATTCGCACAGCGTTTAGTTCCGCTCCTATCAACGTTGTGTGGCTCCGGAATTTCGTCAACAAGTCGTCATAAAAGGATCAACCCAAGGTAAACATTAACTCATACTATTGCGTGCCTCTGGAGTTTCGTTTGTCGCGCGTCAATCGCTTCACTCCCCGGTCTCTCCCGGCTGACCGAAACTGAAGCAACTTGCATCGACCGTGCTTCGTACCCACTTCGAATTTTGCGGGACGTAACAATATATATATATATATATATATATATATATATATATATATATATATATATATATATGGCACGTTCCACCAATTGTGGGGGAACGATTGTGCGCCTATTTTTCTTTTTTCCTATAAATTTGTACATATGTTGGGGACATCGAGAAAAGCGCTGACCTAAATTTTTAGACCCCTATCACTATTAGGACCCGAGATAAACGATGTCCTATTTTTCACCTGTTTAAAATTTGTATAATTTCACGCGTCATTTACGCGTTTAATTTCGTTCCTAGGACATTTTTGACGGAGGTATTTTTTTTGTAAAAAACTGTAAATTTTCCAAAAAACATATCAATTTTAGTCTATCGATTATCCTTATGACTAAAAATTGAGTTTATTTCTTTAAATCGCGTTTTTTTGGTCTTCCACCCTATTAAATGGTCATTTTTTTTTTTTTTTTTGAAAAACTGAGACTTTTTTACATAGATTTAAGTTCTTTCGGGAGTGGGACTCTTATAGGAACAAGGCAAGAAAAATTTATTCGAAAAAAAAATAAATTAAATTTCTATGCTAAAATGTCCCAATTAGCCATTTTTACAAAATTTTAAATATCGTATACATGAAAAACTTTCATGTTAATACTCACAAAAATCATATTTCTAAGCAACGAAGTTATCGGGAAATATCTGATAATTTCTAAGTTTTTGAGGCAATATAACTGATGATTAATTTTCCTCCTTATTTTTCTTTCACTTCAACATTTTTTAGGAATGTAAAAGTGGTTTACAATTGTAGGCATTTTCTTTAATTTATCCATAGTTCCGAGAACACGACGGTTATGTTTCTAAAAATTGCGACAGGACATTGGTTCCGCGAATCGGAGCAACGATCGAGGCGGAAACAAAAGAGGGGAGAGGAGCTCGCTTGTTAGTTTTTGGGGAGACGCTGAGGCGCGAGCATGCCACCGAGCACTCAATGTTTTTTTATAATACATGCTCTTTCGTTCTATAATTTGTAATAAAATTAATCCAAAATATTTATACAATCCCGAGTGCTTCCGATTCATTTCTTCCCATTTAATCCTAAACAATGAAAACTAGTAGCACCAAAAAGAAAATTTGCTGCAATCCATTTGGTAAACAGCCTGGACGTGAGTAACTGTTATGCATACAAGCTTCGGAATAAATTTATAAGAAGGAAAAAACGTTCATTCGTTTTTACTTGGTTTTACTTTCAACAGAATATTTTTGGAACTAATGAAAACAATAAATTTTTTTAAGGGAATTTTTCTTTCAGTGTCCTCTTTTGGTGTATACTTATCATTCGATGTGACCATCGAATTTATTGATTCTAATAATAATTTCAAAGTACGCTTCCCAATTATTCACTATCTATTGAGAATTAATCAATTAAAATTGCATCGACGTATTTTTCCTTCTTCTTCTTTTGAATTATATTCAAGAATGATTTTTTCTCATAATTTTTTTTTTCTTTCTTTATTTTCATATAGACAATAAAAATGTGAAAAATCTTCGGGTATTTCCTGTCAATTGTTTGGACAAATTTCCTTCGGCACAACAAAATCATTGGTTGTGCACTACATGTCTCAAAGAAGTCAGAGCTTACGTTCCCTCTTCCTCCTCCGAGAATACTTCCTCTCTTGAGACATTGAGTGGAACTCTAAAAGAGAGTTTGGAAAAAATAGACGATGAAAACTATTCCCCCAGTAATTCTCAAAAGAGAGCAACGAACACTTCCATAGATGAGTTTTTAGGTCTAAGTCCTATAAAGCGGCAAAGGTATATAGGAATAAAGAAAAACAACTACATTTTCAATTAAGGTAGTTCATGCATGGAGAATCGTATCGTGTGGGTGTCGAAGTAGAATCAATTTTTTAATTTTATTTGAAAATGCTCTATCACTCCAAATTAATATCAGAGTGATTGATTCGGAGAAATAAATAACGTTTTAACTTTTTTTTGTCAAATAAAATTACAAAGCATTGAATTAATCGGGCACTCATCCCTGGCTGAAACCGAAATTTCATTCATTCCTGACTAAAATACTATAGGAGTCAATCTTTAACGTGATGAATGTTTATTACTAGTAAGTCAATCATCATAAAATTTTGACCGAATGTTCATTAGATATTTTATTGTGATTGTGTAGTTTTCCATAAATATCATAAATAATGTTCATTCGCGATATGGGAAATTACACGATCTTTTAGGTATAGTTCCCGTACCCCTGTATATTTTTCATAATATTTGAATACATTTAACTCAATCACTAAAAAGACGAATTTCTGAAATTTTACACGCGTGTCAGTTGACTACCTATTTACACCCTATACACATTTCAAGATGTCACGGAACGACGACGTGGCTAAACTTCCTTAAATCTTCGTATTTTTACAAATTTATAAACAAATTTTCTTACTTCATTCGCAGACTTCATATCAAAAGTTATACAGAACGTAAGCTGGTTGAAATTAAGAATGCTGCAAAAGAAAAATTTGAGACTGATTTTGGTTTTACGGTAAAATCTGATGAAGCAACAACTATCGAGGATTTCAAATACACTCTATCAAAAATTAAAGAGTCTACCCAAAGCAGCACTTCTAAGTAGGGTTAATTTCGCACTTCATGTTCTTCAACTAATTATTCGCTATAATTGCTCAAATAAATTATTTTAATCGATTTTATAGAGAATCCAAAATTCAACTCTTAAATCTGTTGCCACCCAATTGGAGTGTACAAAAGATTCAAAATGAAACTGGCGCTCCTAAACGGTTAATTGACACTGAGATAAAAGGATATTACAGAACGTCTGCCGAAAAAAAGCTGGTAATAAACCTTTGGATCAGAAAGTGGAGGATCTGATTAAAAAAATATTTTACGAGGATGATGAATACTCTCGAATACTACCTGGCATAAAAGATTATGTCATGGTAAAACATGCTGATGGGACAAAATCGAAAGAACAAAAACGGCTGGTCCTTTGTAATATTAATGAATTGTACTCAGCATTTAAAGAGAAATATCCATCGATGAAAGTCGGTTTCTCCAAGTTCGCTAGTTTACGACCAGCATATTGTTGCTTAGCTGAAGCGCCAGGTACTCACACTGTATGTGTATGCACAATACACCAAAATTTGAAACTAATGTTGGAAGGTATGGAAAAAATGTAACAATAATTATACGAAAGATCAAATCAATTGAATTCCTTTTTTTGTACAGGTTGTAATTTTTCAAGCCTTTTTCCAAAATGCCATGGTGAAAAGATAACTTATCGAACACTCCTGGATTCTTTAGTATGCTCCGATCCAAATGATGACTGTTGGTATCGAAAATGTTCTGAGTGTCGATCAACCGAGCATATTGCTGACATCTTTAAAAATGCATTTGAAGAGCAGGAAATTGAGCAAATCACATTCAAGATTTGGACAAACACTGATTGATGTAATTTGATAACCAGTGTGTGTTTGTCGGAGGACTTCACGGAGACCTTATTTGACCAATTGGAAAAATTATTGCCTCATGATTTTGTCGTAAAAAAGCAGTCTAAATATTACAGTCAGTTGAAAACTGAACTGAAGCCATCAGAATTGATTGTCATGAAGGATTTTGCAGAAAATTACGCATTTACGGTTCAAGAGGCAGCTCCGGGATACCACTGGAATAATAGTCAAGCGACTGTATATCCAGTAGTTGTCTATTTTAAGGAAAATGACGAACTTAAACACATATCTTTTGTGGGTATTTCGGACTGTCTTAAACATGATTCTGTGAGCGTATATATGTTCCAAAAAAATCTCATCGCATTTTTGAATCATAAATTTGAAAAAATCAATTTAATTCATTACTTTTCGGATGGGGCTCCCCAACAATTTAAAAATAAAAAATCTTTTATAAATTTGGCATATCATAAAGATGATTTTGGAATCGAGGCAATTTGGCATTTTTTCCCAACAGCCCATGGTAAAGGGCCCTGTGACGGTCTTGGTGGGATTGTAAAACGCCGTGCAAAATTGGCAAGCTTGAGGATGGATACCACTCAACAAATATTAACCCCATCTGATTTATACAATTGGGTTGAAGCAAATATGCCCAATGTTAACCCTGTTTACTGCACAAATGATAATTATTCCACAACGGCAAATTTTTTGAATGATCGATTTCAGAAAGCTATAACAGTAAAAGGCACAAAACATTTCCATAACATAGCCCCATCGGCAGTACAAAATATAATTATATGCAAAAAATACAGTGGTTGTGAGGAATCAGAAAAAATAAAGATATTTCATTGAATAATCCAATTTCATATGCTTGTTGAGTCTTTTATTTTACGACTTTTATTAATATTCCTAGGGACATGATTTTTGTGAGTAATAACATGAAAGTTTTTCATGTATACGATATTTAAAATTTTGTAAAAATGGCTAATTGGGACATTTTAGCATAGAAATTTAATTTATTTTTTTTTTCGAATAAATTTTTCTTGCCTTGTTCCTATAAGAGTCCCACTCCCGAAAGAACTTAAATCTATGTAAAAAAGTCTCAGCTTTTCAAAAAAAAAAAAAATGACCATTTAATAGGGTGGAAGACCAAAAAAAACGCGATTTAAAGAAATAAACTCAATTTTTAGTCATAAGGATAATCGATAGACTACAATTGATGTTTTTTGGAAAATTTACAGTTTTTTACAAAAAAAATACCTCCGTCAAAAATGTCCTAGGAACGAAATTAAACGCGTAAATGACGCGTGAAATTAGACAAATTTTAAACAGGTGAAAAATAGGACATCGTTTATCTCGGGTCCTAATAGTGATAGGGGTCTAAAAATTTAGGTCAGCGCTTTTCTCGATGTCCCCAACATATGTACAAATTTATAGGAAAAAAGAAAAATAGGCGCACAATCGTTCCCCCACAATTGGTGGAACGTGCCATATATATATATTAGGGTGGTTAAAAAAATCGATTTTTTTCGCGGGCTTCAATGGAAACTGTAAGTACATTATGAAAAACTAATTTTTGCAAAATTTGAGTGGTCTAAAAAATTTTTTAGATAGTGCTCAAGCGACTTTTCCATATTTTTTTCTATTTTTTGTTGAAAATCATGACATGAAATTTTTTTTATTCTGCTCTCATAGCGAAAAGTGTTAGTGCTTGATGAAAACGTGATTTGTGCAAAATTTGATCACTCTTAAAAAATTTGAACAGCTGCCTCAAGTAATTTTTCTGCATTTTTTTTCAATTTTTCGATAAAAATGACGAGATAATCAAATTTTTAACTAGAAAAATCAATTTTTGGCTTCCTATTAAAACGAGAGTGGTAAATATTTGATGAGACTATTTTCTCAAAACTTTTTACTTCAAAACATTTTTTAACCTAACTTAAGCGGATTCTTATTTTCTTGTACTTCTAGCTAAAAAGCATGTCGAAAGATAATAATAAATAGAACAATTTCAAAAGATGTGTTTGAAAACACGTATTCCAGATAACAGCATACGAGTATCTACAAACTTACGTGCTTACTTCGAAGATGCAGTTGAAAAATAGTTGCTCTTAACCAATTAAGAGTCATCGAGCTCACGTGACCAACTCAAAATCGAGGGTAGCGCCTCTCGTTGTAAAAGCCTGAATTAGTTGCGAATCGGTAGTAGCGCACCTAACGGTAAATCTTTCAACTAAACTGAAACGTTAGTGTTGGTATGGCAGAATATTGATTTTCACCGCTGTTACGCCAGATCAAGTGAGTGCGACAGAGATAGCGAATAAACAGCTGATTGCTTCCCTATATCATATTGAAGTTCTAAAAACCATGTCAGACCCGTCGCCGTCGTATCTCATGACAGATTTTTTCAGTGTCGTGATTTTTTTTCAAGGCACTTTTTTTTCGGTCCCGACACGTATAGACTATTCGATAGAGAATCGAATGAAACGTGTTTCTGACCTATCGTGGGAGGAGTTTTTTTTTTTCTAAAAATTTCAGAGTCCAAAGATCCTCGATTTTTTTCTAAGTGTCGTGATTTTTTACAAAGGTACTTTTTTTCGGTCCCGACACGTATAGACTATTCGACAGAGAATCGAATGAAATGTGTTTCTGACCTATCATGGGAGGAGTTTTTTTTTTTCGAAAAATTTCAGTCAAAAGATCCTCGATTTTTTTCTGTCGTGATTTTCTACAAAGGCACTTTTTTCGGCCCCGACATGTATAGACTATTCGATAAAGAATCGAATGAAACGTGTTTCTGACCTATCGTAGATTTTTTTTTTTTTTCGAAAAATTTCAGAGTTCAAAAATCCTCGATTTTTTTCTGTGTCGTGATTTATTACAAAGGCACTTTTTTCGGCCCCGACACATATAGACTATTCGATAGAGAATCGAATGAAACGTGTTTCTAACCTATCTTGGGAGGAGTTTTTTTTTATTTTTTCGAAAAATTTCAGTTCAAAGATCCTCGATATTTTTCTGTCGTGATTTTTCTTCAAGGCACTTTTTTTTCGACCCCGACACGTATAGACTATTCGATAGAGAATCGAATGAAATGTGTTTCTGACCTACCTTGGGAGAAGTTTTTTTTTTATTTTTTTGAAAAATTTCAGTCCAAAGATCCTCGATTTTTTTCTAAGTGTCGTGATTTTTTTTGAAGGCAATTTTTTTTCGGTCCCGACACGTATAGACTATTCGATAGAGAATCGAATGAAACGTGTTTCTGACCTATCGTGGGAGGAGTTTTTTTTTCTAAAAATTTCAGTCCAAAGATCCTCGATTTTTTTCTGTGTCGTGATTTTTTACAAAGGTACTTTTTTTCGGTCCCGACACGTACAGACTATTCGACAGAGAATCGAATGAAATGTGTTTCTGACCTATCATAGGAGGAGTTTTTTTTTTTTCGAAAAATTTCAGTCAAGATCCTCGATTTTTTTCTGTGTCGTGATTTTTTTTCAAGACACTTTTTTTCGGCCCCGACACGTATAGACTATTCGATAGAGAATCGAATGAAACGTGTTTCTGACCTATCGTGGGAGGAGTTTTTTTTTTCGAAAAATTTCAGTCAAAAGATCCTCGATTTTTTTCTGTCGTGATTTTCTACAAAGGCACTTTTTTCGGCCCCGACATGTATAGACTATTCGATAAAGAATCGAATGAAACGTGTTTCTGACCTATCGTAGATTTTTTTTTTTTTTTCGAAAAATTTCAGAGTTCAAAAATCCTCGATTTTTTTCTGTGTCGTGATTTATTACAGAGGCACTTTTTTTCGGCCCCGACACATATAGACTATTCGATAGAGAATCGAATGAAACGTGTTTCTAACCTATCTTGGGAGGAGTTTTTTTTTATTTTTTCGAAAAATTTCAGTTCAAAGATCCTCGATATTTTTCTGTCGTGATTTTTCTTCAAGGCACTTTTTTTTCGACCCCGACACGTATAGACTATTCGATAGAGAATCGAATGAAATGTGTTTCTGACCTACCTTGGGAGAAGTTTTTTTTTTATTTTTTTGAAAAATTTCAGTCCAAAGATCGTAAATTGTTTTCCCATGTCGTGATTTTATTCAAGGCACTTTTTTTCGGTCCCGACACGTATAGATTATTCGATAGAGAATCGAATGAAACATGTTTCTGACCTATCGTAGGTGAAGATTTTTTTTTCTTTTTTCGAAAAATTTCAGTCAAAGGGCCTCGATTTTCTTCCAATTGTCGTGATTTTTTATAAAGGCACTTTTTTTTCGACCCCGACACGTATAGACTATTCGATAGAGAATCGAATGAAACATGTTTCTGACCTATCATAGGAGAAGATTTTTTTTATGTTTTCGAAAAATTTCAAAGTCCAAAGATCTTGGATTTTTTTTAAATCATAAGTGTCGTAATTTTTTATAAAGATTCTTTTTTTCGGCGCTGATACGTATATGACATTCGATAGAGAATCGAACAAAACGGATTTCTCGCCTATGGTAGAAAAGTTTTTTTTTATGAAAATTCGAATATTTTTAGAGTACGAAAACCGGTTTTTGATTCGTGTCGAGATTTTATTTGCAAGGACTTTTTATCGGCTCAGACACGTAAATGTTATTCGATAGAGAATCACCGGATGTGGATTTCTCGCCCGTCGTAGAAAAGGATTTTTTTCAATAAAAATTTTAATATTTTTAGAGTGCGAAAACTCGCTTTTTTCGGTGTCGAGATTTCTGTCGAAACGACTTTTTTTCGGCCCTTACACGTACATACCATTCGATAGAGAATCAGCGGAAACGAACTTGTAGCCTATCGTAGAAAAGGATTTGTTAAAGATGAAAATTCGAATATTTTCAGAGTACGAAAACTCAATTTTTTCCCGTTTCAATATATTTTTTGGAAGGATTCTTTTTGGCCCTGACACGTATATGCCATTCGATAAAGAATCACCAATAACGTATTAGTAGCCCATCGTGAAAGAATATTTTTTTTTCAAAAAATTGTAAAGTAGACTTTTTTTACATATTTGAGAAAAAGAGAGAGAGAGAGACATACACAGGGATTATGATGATGATAATGAGTATTTTTTTATGCGTCAGTTTCAAAACTAAGGATCAAAAGGAGACATGACAAAAGCGTATCACAATCTTCAATCTCGTAGTTTCAAAAAATTACAAATAATTAATTTTGGAAAAGGCAAAACTATCAATTTTCGAGTATAATTTTACATTCAGAGCAGTAAATATTAGGATTTTCAGTACTATAAGTATTGTAGCAGTTTGCTGTACTCGAAGCTGTAATATAATATAAATATAACGTTACCAGAGAGAGAATTAAGGAGAGGGAGACTGATGTAATCATTCTGGCTGAGTCCCGAACAGACGAGCACTTTCCTCGGATATCCGAAGTGCTGTCAGTTGTTTGAAAATTTGAACATCACGGTAAGTCTTGTACTGTTTCGTCGGGAAACAAAGAGCATACTGTGAATAAAAATTATAATGTAGACAATAATGAAAAATATTTTCGTTTGCTTTTCATTTGTCAACTTACAAGCTACTGCAGTCATTATGGAGAAGACCAAAGATCTTTGATCAGTTTTCTCCCGAATCGATTGCAGAAAGCAGTGACGGTCGCCCATATATATTGGTTCACGTCTCCGGAAGATGTATCCCAGAAAATGGAAAACAAGAAAAGCACATTAAATAATATACACTTTCCACGGACAATTTACAATTTCATTTTCAGCGACTTCAAAACTCACTATTGGATGCAGAAGCGTTTCTTTCGGTATGATAGATTTCTTGTAACCTTTTATGGCGTAATAGTTTCTGGAATATGAAATAATGTTATTATAATGTTAAGAGGCCCTCCACCACCCCCGCTAATTCTGTAATTCATAGCGGTCCTCTCGAATTATTAATCGCATATGCAGCTGGGTACGCACAACACTGTACTCGCAAAACGATCCCAAGTTTGTATAAAGGAACACGGCTTACGCCACAATTGAAAGTTAGATCTTTACATAATCAGATATCCATCAAGTACAGGTTACAAAACGGAACCTCGCACTCGCTAAAAGACGTCTAACATGTACTAAGTTTTGTGGCTTATGCTATTATTCAAAGTTTGACTTTACATAACCAGATATCCATCAAGTACAGATTCCAAAACGGAACGCCGCACTCGCTAAAAGACGTCCAGTATGTATAAAGTTTTGTGGCTCACGCTATTATTCAAAGTTTGACTTTTACATAACCAGATATCTATCAAGTACAGATTCCAAAACGGGACGCCGCACTCGCTAAAAGACGTCCAGTATGTATAAAGTTTTGTGGCTCACGCTATTATTCAAAGTTGGACCTTTACATAACCAGATATCCATCAAGTACAGGTTCCAAGACGGAACCCCGCACTCGCTAAAAGACGTCTAGCATGTATTAAGTTTTGTAGCTTATGCTATTATTCAAAAATTGACTTTTACATAACCAGATATCCATCAAGTACAGATTCCAAAACGGAACGCCGTACTCGCTAAAAGACGTCCAGTAGGTATAAAGTTTTGTGGCTCACGCTATTATTCAAAGTTTGACTTTTACATAACCAGATATCCATCAAGTACAGATTCCAAAACGGAACGCCGCACTCGCTAAAAGACGTCCAGTATGTATAAAGTTTTGTGGCTCACGCTATTATTCAAAGTTGGACCTTTACATAACCAGATATCCATCAAGTACAGGTTCCAAAACGGAACCCCGCACTCGCTAAAAGACGTCCAGTATGTATAGAGTTTTGTGGCTCACGCTATTATTCAAAACTAGACCTTTGCATAACCAGATATCCATCAAGTACAGGTTCCAAAACGGAATCCCGTACTCGCTAAAAGACGTCCAGTATATATAACGTTTTGTGGCTCACGCTATTATTCAAAACTAGACCTTTACATAACCAGATATCCATCAAGTACAGATTCCAAAACGGAACCCCGCACTCACTAAAAGACGTCCAGTATGTATAAAGTTTTGTGGCTCACGCTATTATTCAAAGTTGGACCTTTACATAACCATATATCCATCAAGTACACATTTAAAAACGGAACGCCGCACTCGCTAACAGACGTCCAGTATGTATAAAGTTTTGTGGCTCACACTATTATTCAAAGTTAGACCTTTACATAATCAGATATCCATGACGTACGCATTCCAGAATGGACCGTCGTATTCGCTAAATACCTCAATCATATATAAAGCCACTGGGCTCACACCATAATACAAAGTTGGACTTTTATACAACCGTATATCGATCGAGTTCAGATTCCTCAGATCAGGATACCTCAAGAATATAAAAACATATATGATTTGTGCCATAACCATATGAGGTTGGAATCCCATCCAGGATTAGCTTTAGCCCTCCTGCGTGTCCATTTGTTCTGGACTGCCGTTGTTGGTTACAACCTCAATATCTTGCGAATCATTTACTCGCACGCTTTTCGTGGCTGTTCGTTTTGCTATAGCTTCCAATATGTATGGGGGATCCCTTATGGGCATCGATCTCACATGTCGGGGATCAACAATTTCCGGAATCATGCAGTTTTCATAAAACGCTACTAGTGGGATTTCCATTTTTGTTTTCCAAAATACATCGTCTCTCTCCACTTCAACTATTACGAATTCATTAGGCGTCCACACCATAAAGATACAACGCTGTCTTTGCGTCACGTGGAGTTGCCCTTGTATCTGGTAATGGTACTCATGTTCAGGATTGATGTGTTTCATATCAATGCTACTGAATATTCGATGAACATTTCCTTTTTTTGCGTCACAGCTTCAGTAATCGTACAATTTCTGGCTGAATAAGGACATTTGATTTCGACAATCATATCATCGCCAACGAGACCGTCAGGCGTTGCTCCTAGGCCGAGAATTTCGGCATCTACGAATAATCCACACGGCTCAATTGTAATTTTAAAATATTGCTCTAAAGTTTTTTTTGCAACATCCTCATTTTGTTTGCCATATCGAATAGACGCGATGTGGTCTAATTCTTTGGGATATATAAGCCGTTGGACGATGTTTGAGCATGATGTGTACACCTTCATGTGACAGATAGCGCCAAAATTTGATGCAGTGATGAGTTTTCGTCGTATTGACTGCCAAAGGGAGCTATCACTTTGCAGCAATGTATCTATTTCGATTTCTTTGCGTTTTTCCCTAAATTCCTCTAATTTCTCTATGTGTCTTGAGTATTCTGCCATGTATGTGGCTTCATTCACATCCGGCTTTTCTGCTTGAGGCCCATAATCTTTGTCAGGACCAGAACTTTTGCAGGCCGTTTTCTTTGACTTATAGTTTCCAGAATTTATTCGACGCTGTCTTAGTTCATTCAAACGAACTCGTCGTTCTTCTAATGTGACAACCAGTTCAGATGGTTTTTTTTCGTTTGCCACTAAAAATGAGCTCATCACCCGTTTCGCATTGAATTGAACGACCGCGCCAGAAACGCGGGCGTTGTACGAGCCACGCTTTCCCCAATGTACTCGTTTTCCACCTACAAATTTGGCGATAATATTGTGGAAACTTTCCACAACATTGTTGTTCATACTGTACAACAAGCTATCAGTATTATCAGCCAAGCGACGGACACAGTCTTCAATATCATTGAATTTGCCAATATTTTTTAGAGCTGTCGCATAATTTTGTTCTTCATCTATAATCATTGTACGGTTACAATAGCCAGTCCCCGCACATTTCGCGTGCTCGCCAAATACATGACTCGGTATACCCATGATGTCCTTTCTAAGGGCAACTATCTTTGAAGCCCAAGTGCTACCTTCATTTAATCGATGTTGAACTGCTGTGCGCGTACAGCGTATGATGTTTTCTATGTTACTCTTTACAACCTTTTTCAGATGGCCCAATTTTCCAGAATTTACGACTTTCGTTAGATTTCTCCGGGCACTCCGAAACATGTGATTGCGGCATTCAATTTTTTTCACAATGACATCGAATTCTCTGTACGGTGCCATTTCGCAGATTTTATTATAAACACTGCTATCTCCGTCGGCGATGATGACGGAATAGATGAGCCCATGCTGCTCGATACTAAGTCTGAAGCCTTCGGCAATTGCATGGGCCTCCATACTGGCTGAACTCTGGTTGTTACCCCAATTTTTGTAGCAGTTATGGCTTGGAGGTTCTGTATTACGGCAGGAGGCAATGTTACACACAGAACAAAACTTATTACGTATTCCAATGAATAGGACTTTACCCGTTTGTTCACCAATGATGGCACCAGTACCTGAGGGGGAATCAAATTTACCAGATTGGTACGATCTTTTCATCCAACTTCCATCAGCTATTACACGTATATGCGGAATTCCTGAAACTACATCTCCCCGTGCAATTGCCATTTGACGTTCTTCCTCTCCGGCTTTTTTCATTTCAAGCAAGGCGGTTTCCGACAAACCCGCCAGGACTGATTCGTGATGTCGTTGATAGGTTGATTCAGCCATGCAGGGAATATCCATTGCAGCAAGGAAGCTCTCTGCTTGAAAGAATCCAATGCCATTCACAACGGAACCGAGAACCATTGCGCTGTTGACATCTAATTGACCATCGTCAGAAGGTTCACTTGATATTTCGTCTTCATAATTGCACATGGAACATTTGAACCTTAGAACAAATCTAAGTCCGGACCGCCGTGAGCTTAGAAAAAGAAGGTTTTCAAAATTACATTGATACATGGTAGAGTGGTTGTCAAAGCTTTTGTGTAGCTGCTTCCAAATGTGTCCGAAATTATAAATTCTTCTCCCACTGTCATCTTGGCTTTGCAACTCTTCAATTGGTGAATTTCTTTGTATCAAATTGTGCGCCTCGACGGACTGCTCTTCCATGCAAATACTTTCAACTTCCTGTAATATAGACAAATCATCATTCGTACTCATGCGTTCTGGAAGAATCGGTTCCTCGTACTCATAGGATTTCTGTTGTTGTTCCACATCATCTGGAGAACCGGGAGGAGTTACTTTGAGAGCAATCTCTGGTACCTCTTCGCATGACATGCTTTCGGAACATGCTTCTACTTTCTTTTTATCGTTTGCAGTGGTGATTGTAAATCCCGCGTCAATGCTGACTGGTGTTAGCATATATTGGTCTCCAAATGGGTCTGCAAGATCACCCCTCGGTAAATTTTTCATCACCATTTCCAGAAGATTCTGAATATCAGGAAAGCCGATCAAGCAAGCTTTACCGTCATGACAAACTTTTCCAAATTCGTCTCGCGAGTGTGAGTCGAATATCCAAACAAGACCATCTAGTAAAAAGATGGCGATGGACATGCCATTGCATGTCAAAATGGCTGCAGGTGGATACGGTTCCTCGTTGACAGCTGTGCCACTGAGGAATACATCGAGCGCTGTTGCTAAATTTGGGAAACCATCTGCTTGAAGATCGATGCGAAGGTGACCGAATATTTCTTGTCCCAACGTAATTGTACAGTTTGTGGAGAGGACATCGACCACGCCGGGCAATTCTTGAGATGTTAAATATTGTGAGTGACGTTCCGCTACATCGACGGGTCCGCGAGCCATTATCGCTGATTGAAAAATCTTATCACCTGCCAATAATACGGTGTCGACAGTCTCCGTGGTCCATTTTGAAGGGCAGATCAAGTGTGCCGTTGCAATAGCTGCTGCAGCCATCGCGGTACATTGTTTCCCTCTTGAATTTACTGCAAAAACATTATCCCCTTGGTGATATGAACCCTGAACAGAGAACTTACCTGCCTTCAAAATCAGGGCTTGCGTAATCCGGATGGATTTCGGCGCGATTTGAATTCCATCCTCAACCATTTCTTTGCTTAAAATCATATCAGCCTCTGCCGGTGATTCTACAATGCTGGCCGATGATTGGAATTTCTCGTTATCAGAAGCATTCCTCATGCGCTCAAGACGTCGTCTATCGAAGGAAAAAATGAGAAAGGGTCACTACATACGGTCCTAAACACTACTGACTGGCAACATCGTTAGGATCGCTACAACGTAAGATCAGCCGTACGTTGATTGTTGTTAAGTATTGTTAACTAGTTGAAACAGTTTCCCCTCAAACGCGGCTTTGAAGCACTCTTATAATGGGGGACGAATTATAGATGAAAATTTCCTACATGTTTGGTTGCGACTATTTGTTGCAAGAACTTGAAAATTGGTGAGTTATTCACCAAAAACAAATTCCTGGCAGAAGCTGTTCGAAAAACTCATTTTAGTCTACTCATGACTCCCTCTTCATCCCCCTCCACGCCCCAGCGAATAGATACGATTGTAAATGTCTGCAGCGACGAGCGATACATGAAATAAAAATGATGAGAATGCCCATACAGCCGGTGTTAGAATATTTTCAAAATTTCAACCCCCTTGAACGGTGAGTTGTTTACCGAATTTTTTTCTGAAATCGTTATAATCTTAATTCTTCGACCTCCCTGAGCGATACATGAAATAAAAAAGATAACAATGCTCATACAGCCGGTGTTAGAATGTTTTCAAAATTTCAACCCCCTTAAAGATTGAGTTGTTTACCGAACTTTATTCGGAAATCGTTCTAATCGCAATTCTTCGACCTCCCTGAGAGATACATAAAATAAAAAGATGAGAATGTCGATAGAGACGATGTTAGAATATTTTCAATATTTCAACCCTGTTGAAGGATGAGTTGTTTACCGAATTTTTTTCAGAAATCGATCTAATCGCAATTCATCGACCTCCCTGAGCGATACATGAAATAAAAACGATGAGAATGTCGATAGAGACGGTGTTAGAATATTTTCAATATTTCAACCCCGTTGAAGGATGAGTTGTTTACCGAATTTTTTTCAGAAATCGTTCTAATCGCAATTCATCGACCTCCCTGAGGGATACATGAAATAAAAAGATGAAAATGCCCATATAACCGGTGTTAGAATATTTTCAAAAATTCAACCCCCTTGAAGGGTGAGTTGTTCACCGAATTTTTTTCAGAAATCGTTCTAATCGCAATTCTTCGACCTCCCTGAGCGATACATGAAATAAAAAATATGAGAATGCCCATATAACCGGTGTTAGAATATTTTCAAAATTTCAACCCCCTTGAAGGGTGAGTTGTTTACCGATTTTTTTCTGAAATCCTTCTAATCGCAATTCATCGACCTCCCTGAGCGATACATGAAATAAAAAAGGTGAGAATGCCCATACAGCCGGTGTTAGAATGTTTTCAAAATTTCAAGTCCCTTAAAGGGTGACCTGTTCACCGAATTTTTTTCAGAAATCGTTCTAATCGCAATTCTTCGACCTCCCTGAGCGATACATGAAATAAAACAGATGAGAATGCCCATACAGTCGGTGTTAGAATGTTCTCAAAATTTCTTGCCCCTTAAAGGGTGAGTTGTTCACCGAATTTTTTTCAGAAATCGTTCTAATCGCAATTCTTCGGCCTCCCTAAGCGATGCATGAAATAAAAAAGATGAGAATGCCCATACAGCCGGTATTAGAATGTTTTCAAAATTTCAAGCCCCTTACAAGGTGAGTTGTTCACCGAATTTTTTTCAGAACTTGTTCTAATCGCAATTCTTCGACCTCCTTGAGCGATACATGAAATAAAAAAGATGAGAATGCCCATACAGCCGGTGTTAGAATGTTTTCAAAATTTCAACCCCTTTAAAGGGTGAGTTGTTTATCGAATTTTTTTCTGAAATCGTTCTAATCGCAATTTATCGACCTCCCTGAGCGATACATGAAATAAAAAAGATGAGAATGCCCATACAGCCGGTGTTAGAATGTTTTCCAAATTTCAACTCCCTTGAAGGGTGAGTTGTTTACCGAATTTTTTTCTGAAATCGTTCTAATCGCAATTCTTCGACCTCCATGAGCGATACATGAAATAAAAAAGATGAGAATGCCCATACAGCCGATGTTAGAATGTTTTCAAAATTTCAACTCCCTTGAAGGATGAGTTGTTTACCGAATTTTTTTCTGAAATCGTTCTAATCGCAATTCTTCGACCTCCCTGAGAGATACATAAAGTAAAAAGATGAGAATGTCGATAGAGACGATGTTAGAATATTTTCAATATTTCAACCCTATTGAAGGATGAGTTGTTTACCGAATTTTTTTCAGAAATCGTTCTAATCGCAATTCATCGACCTCCCTGAGCGATACATGAAATAAAAACGATGAGAATGTCGATAGAGACGGTGTTAGAATATTTTCAATATTTCAACCCCGTTGAAGGATGAGTTGTTTACAGAATTTTTTTCAGAAATCGTTCTAATCGCAATTCATCGACCTCCCCGAGCGATGCATGAAATAAAAACGATGAGAATGCCCATACAGCCAGTGTTAGAATATTTTCAAAATTTCAACCCCCTTGAAGGGTGAGTTGTTTACCGATTTTTTTTCTGAAATCGTTTTAATCGCAATTCTTCGACCTCCCTGAGCGATACATGAAATAAAAAAAGATGAGAATGCCCATACAGCCGGTGTTAGAATGTTTTCAAAATTTCAACCCCTTTAAAGGGTGAGTTGTTTACCGAATTTTTTTCTGAAATCGTTCTAATCGCAATTTTTCGAACTCCCTGAGCGATACATGAAATAAAAAAGATGAGAATGCCCATACAGCCGGTGTTATAATGTTTTCAAAATTTCAAGCCCCTTAAACGGCGAGTTGCTTACCGATATTTTTTCTGAATTTGTTCTAATCGGAATTCTTCGACCTTCCTGAGCGATACATGAAATAAAAAAGATGAGAATGCTCATACAGCCGGTGTTCGAATATTTTCAAAATTTCAACCCCCTTGAAGGATGAGTTGTTTACCGAATTTTTTTCAGAAATCGTTCTAATCGCAATTCATCGACCTCCCTGAGCGATGCATGAAATAAAAAAGATGAGAATGCCCATACAGCCGGTGTTAGAATATTTTCAAAATTTCAACCCCCTTGAAGGATGAGTTGTTTATCGATTTTTTTTTTGAAATCGTTCTAATCGCAATTTATCAAACTCCCTGAGCGATACATGAAATAGAAAAGATGAGAATGCCCATACAGCTGGTGTTAGAATGTTTTCCAAATTTCAACTCCCTTGAAGGGTGAGTTGTTTACCGAATTTTTTTCTGAAATCGTTCTAATCGCAATTCTTCGATCTCCCTGAGCGATACATGAAATAAAAAAAGATGAGAATGCCCATACAGCCGGTGTTAGAATGTTTTCAAAATTTCAACCCCTTTAAAGGGTGAGTTGTTTACCGAATTTTTTTCTGAAATCGTTCTAATCGCAATTTTTCGAACTCCCTGAGCGATACATGAAATAAAAAAGATGAGAATGCCCATACAGCCGGTGTTATAATGTTTTCAAAATTTCAAGCCCCTTAAAGGGCGAGTTGCTTATCGATGTTTTTTCTGAATTTGTTCTAATCGCAATTCTTCGACCTCCCTGAGCGATACATGAAATAAAAAAGATAAGAATGCTCATACAGCCGGTGTTCGAATATTTTCAAAATTTCAACCCCCTTGAAGGATGAGTTGTTTACCGAATTTTTTTCAGAAATCGTTCTAATCGCAATTCATCGACCTCCCTGAGCGATGGATGAAATAAAAAAGATGAGAATGCCCATACAGCCGGTGTTAGAATATTTTCAAAATTTCAACCCCCTTGAAGGGTGATTTGTTCACCGAATTTTTTTCAGAAATCGTTCTAATCGCAATTCTTCGACCTCCCTGAGCGATACATGAAATAAAAATGATGAGAATGCCCATACAGCCGGTGTTAGAATGTTTTCAAAATTTCAAGCCCCTTAAAGGGTGAGTTGTTTACCGAATTTTTTCTGAAATCCTTCTAATCGCAATTCATCGACCTTCCTGAGCGATGCATGAAATAAAAAAGATAAGAATGCCCATACAGCCGGTGTTAGAATATTTTCAAAATTTGAATCCCCTCGAAGGGTGAGTTGTTCATCGAAATTTTTTCAGAAATCATTCTAATCGCAATTCTTCAACCTCCCTGAGCGATGCATGAAATAAAAAAGATGAGAATGCCCATACAGCCGGTGTTAGAATATTTTCAAAATTTCAACCCCCTTGAAGGGTGAGTTGTTTATCGATTTTTTTTCTGAAATCGTTCTAATCGCAATTTATCAACCTCCCTGAGCGATACATGAAATAAAAATGATGAGAATGCCCATACAGCCGGTGTTATAATGTTTTCAAAATTTCAAGCCCCTTAAAGGGCGAGTTGCTTACCGATATTTTTTCTGAATTCGTTCTAATCACAATTCTTCGACCTCCCTGAGCGATACATGATATAAAAAAGATGAGAATGCTCATACAGCCGGTGTTCGAATATTTTCAAAATTTCAACTCCCTTGAAGGGTGAGTTGTTTACCGAATTTTTTCTGAAATCCTTCTAATCGCAATTCATCGACCTTCCTGAGCGATGCATGAAATAAAAAAGAAGAGAATGCCCATACAGCCGGTGTTAGAATATTTTCAAAATTTCAACCCCCTTGAAGAGTGAGTTGTTTACCGAATTTTTTCTGAAATCCTTCTAATCGCAATTCATCAACCTCCCTGAGCGATACTTGAAATAAAAAAGATGAGAATGCCCATACAGCCGGTGTTAGAATATTTTTGTAATTTTCAACCCCCTTAAAGGGTGAGTTGTTTGCCGATTTTTTTTCTGAAATCATTCCAATCGCAATTCTTCGACCTCCCTGAGCGATATACGAAATAAAAAGATGAGAATGCCCATACAGCCGGTTTTAGAATGTTTTCCGAATGTTTAATTAAAATTATGTACATCATTTTAATTAAAGAATTTGTGAACTCTCCTAGGGAATAGGAACCGTGCGTGGGCTATAGAGAGCAGCACCTATGCTATTTTGCTGTAAAGCTTTGGTAGCATCCCGCGTATAGCGAACGCCGCCCCAATTGCTGATTAGCGCCAAATGCATAATTAAAATTATGTACATAATTTTAATTCGAGAATTAAAATTTGGGGTAATTAAAATTATGTAGATTATTTTAATTCTCGAATTAAAATTTGGAGTAATTAAAATTATGTACATAATTTTAATTCTCGAATTAAAATTTGGAGTAATTAAAATTATGTACATAATTTTAATTCTCGAATTAAAATTTGAGGTAATTAAAATTATGTACATAATTTAAATATTTTTTAATATGTACATAATTAAAATTATGTACATAATTTTAATTCGTTCAAATTTTAGTTAATCTGAATTTTAATTCCAGAATTAAAAAATAAATGAAATTGAATTTGCAAATATTAATTCGTACAAATTTTTGTTCAGGAAATAAGGGGAGAGTACGATTTCCGGGGCGCCAAGATTTGGCGATTGATTCTGAATATCTCGACCAAAATAAAAACAATTTCAAGAATAACGATTTTGCCGTTTCGGCTCCCTGAAGGAGATATGAACATTTGAAGTTGGAAAAAAGCGTTTTTGGCCTACATTGGATCATAGATTTCTGATACGCGCGATGACCCAAACCCACCCTACTATTTCCACATGTCCAACTATTCAAAAAAAAAACGCAAGATGACCTAAACCCACCATACTATTTCCACATGTCCAACTATTCAAAAAACAACCGCAAGATGTTCCAAACCCACCCTACTATTTCCACATGTCGAACTATTCAAAAAACAACCGCAAGATGACCCAAACCCACTCTATATTGATATTTCGAAAACCGTTCGAGATATCAAATTTTGTTACTCTTCATTTTCGTTTTATTTTGACTCGAGGACGCAATATTCGTCATGAAATTTTGGCGCCCCGGAAATCGTACTCTTGCCGGAAATAATATTTGAATAAATTAAAATTTGAACGCAATAAAATTTGCATCAATTTAAATTTGAGCGAATTAAAATTATGTAGACCATTGTAACTAATCTAAATTTTAGTTGAAGAATAAAAATTATGTATACAATCTTAATAATATCGAAAAATAGAATTAGGCTCCAAAATTTAATTCGAGAATTGGAATTATGTACACAATTTTGAGACTCGAATTTAAATTTGAATGAATTAAAATTTTGTACATAATTTTAATTTCCGAATAAAATTTTACGGAATTAAAATTATGTACTT
>OZ022424.1:5296744-5437851 GCA_963989365.1 Rhimphoctona megacephalus
ATTTCAAAGTATGGCTTCAAGAAGTGTTCTTCCCAAATGTCGGTGAGAAAAGTGTGCTTTTAATAGACTCATGGAGTGGACATTGCCCTAGTGTTGTCACGGAAGTTACACCACATAACAAAGAAATTGTTACAATGATCATACCGAAAGGAACAACAGGGAATATCCAGCCACTTGATGTCTTCGGATTTAGAATTTGGAAAAATTATGTCAGACATTTTTCAGACAGTGTCATGTTACTTGATTATGATTTAAGTCTACATTTACGAAATAATATAATCAAGCTGCAATCTCTAGTACATAATCAATTATCATCTCCGAGGTACGAAAATTTATTTCGATATGCCTGGTTCAAAAGTGGGTACATAGAAGAACGACCTGAGCATTTCGAAAATCCCGTTGAATTCGCTTTTGGTATGTCATCTCAAACACAATGTGAAATTGAAGGCTGCACAAATGTGGCTGTAGTAAGATGTTCATGGTGTAAAAAGTCACTTTGTTTCAAACATTTCTTCGAAGAACATCATTACTGTTCAAAATATAATCATTAAGTTCAGGAATGATAATTGAAACGAAAATTTGAATTGGAATCTATTTTTACTACATGAAAGATTTTAGCGCCTATGTATAACCTATATATATATATTTGTGTACAGACCATGTGTATACAAAAATAAAAAATCGTGAAGCTCACGACCACCGAAGATGTAGGAGTACTCAATTTTTCATATAATTAAAAAGCCGATGTACATGCGAAATAAATATTATTTAGCATATAAGTCGATACGCAATGATAATGAGACCAATTGAATTGAATTTTATCATTTAAGTGCGTAAAATGAAATTTGAGATTTTAGGGGTGTTTTACCCGCTTAATTTTTTTTATTCGAAAAATCTAGACACATTCACTATAATTTTTTTTTGCTTTTCAAAATGTTGGTTTTTCCATTGAAATCGAATGACAATTTTTCTTTTATACAAAAAATTATGAATGTCAGGGGGTGGTTCACCCCCCTGCAGTAAGTAAGGGTGCATAAGAAGTTGAACATTATATACAGGTTATTTGACGTGAAAAACGTTTTGCAATTGGTTTCGTTACGATCGGTTGAGTGCTTCTATATGAAACACTCTACCAGATGCAAAACATGCCCAACTTTGGGGGTTGATTTCACGCCTTAAAAATAATTTTGAGCCAATAAAAATAATAGGTGGTCTTATTTTTCGATAAGCTACATTTTATAAAAAAAATATTGAAATCGGAAGGGGACAGTGCTCAAAATGAAATTTGACATTTTAAGGGTGTTTTACCCCCTTAATTTTTTTAATCTGAGAAAAACCCAAAAATACGTCAATTTTATTTTTTTTGCTCTGCAAAATGGCGTTTGTTTTATTGAAATCGGATTGCAAGTTTTTTTTATACAAAAGAATTCTGGATATTCGGGGGTGAATCATCCCCATGTAATAGGGGTGCATAAGAAGTTGAACATTATATACAGGTTATTTGACGTGAAAAACGTTTTGCAATTGGTTTCGTTACGATCGGTTAAGTGCTTCTATATGAAACACTCTACCAGATGCAAAACATGCTCAACTTTGGGGGTCGATTTCACCCCTTAAAAATAACTTTAAGCCGATAAAAAAAATTACGTGTCTCTTAATTTTCGATGGACTATAACATATATAAAAATTATCAAAATCGGAGGGGGACACCAAAGTACCTTTCCTTGTGAGATGTTAAAAACCCACCCTACCATTTTTACGTGTCCAATGATTTCACGCACACATTCTGAGATGTTAAAAACACACCCTACTATTTTTACAACAATGTCTAACAATGTTATTATTCCATGTCCCTGCGTTTATTCCTTCTTACAATGCTACTGTGTGTGTGTCTGTGCGTGTGTGTCATATCTTGGTACCGACTCGATACCTCCAGCTAAATTTAATATCTGTACTACTTAGTATTACCACTTTTTTATTTTTTTTTATGGGGTAGAAAGTCTTCCGCCACCATAATATTACATGGGATATCATTTTTTAATGATAACAAACGCTAGAAAAAATTTTGGAGCTGTTTTGTTCTCCTTCCTGTTGTTGGAGAAAAGAGTTCTCCTTCAATTTTTTCAATGTTTGAAATTTTCATATTATTACGTTTATGGTGTTATTATGGTGTTAGAGGTCATGCGCCACCATAATATTACATATTACACCATTGCCAAGTGATAACAGACATGAAAAAAAAATTTGGAGCCATTTTGGTGTGGAGCCCCACTTCTGCATAATTACCAAAAATACGAAAGAATAATTAATATTTGCATTCCGTATTTTTTCTCAATTTAAAACAATTTAAAGCAAAAAAACATTGGTTTTAAGATGTTTGTCCATTTTATTTTTTTTCAAAAAATTCACAAAAATACTTTGACCAATTATATAATTTTTGACATCAGTCTCATAGTGGGCAGATTTTTCCTTATATTTTTTTTCTTATTTTGAAAAGAAGTTTCATTTTTTCCAATCAATTTGGATCAAAATGAACTTTTTTTTTTAATGTAGATTTTTAACAGACTTGGAAAAAATTACGAAATAATGATTGAAAATCGTCCCCTATGTTTTTTTAAATGTTTAAGCAAAGTCATTAAATTTAAGATGTTGGACACTTTTGATTTATTTCAACAAATTCACAAAAAAAACCTTGACCAATTAAATGATTTTTGAGACCAGTCCCATCGTGGAGAGATATTTTTTCATATTTCTTTTCTTAGATTCAAAAAAAATTTCATTTTTTTTAGTCAATTCGTACCAAATAGAACTTTTTTATATTAGAAATGTTGGTGTGAAACAAAATATCAAAAAAATAGTTCGATTTTGTCGGAATTGACTGAAAAAAATGAATTTTTTTTTCAAAATAAGAAAAAAAATATAAGGATAAATCTGCCCACTATGAGACTAGTCTCAAAAATTATATAATTGGCCAAAGTTTTTTTGTGAATTATTTGAAAAAAATAAAAATGGGCAAACATCTTAAAACCAATGTTTTTTTACTCTAAATTGCTTTAAATTGGGAAAAAATACGGAATACAAATATTAATTATTCTTTCGTATTTCTTTTCTAACAGTACGAGGAAAAGCCAATCTTTCTAAAAAAAAAGTTCGATTTGGTTGATTTTTGAGAGAGTTACAGTCATTTGAAGAAAAAACATCGAATTTTGAAAAAAATCACATCTCACAAGTGTATGGTCAAAAAAATTTGAAAAAATCAAGATAGCTTCTTTCAATGGGTCATATAACATATAACATTTTCAGCCAAATAAAAGAATGGAAGGGTCTGATATAGGTCGATTTGGCGTGGAATACCCCATATATATATGTATTGCTACGATATTACAGAAACATTGCCATAGAATATTGTAAACAGTTTTCCGTAGGAAAATGGCGGAAATATTACTAGCTAATGTTTCCTTATAAAATAAAAAAAATGATGGTTTTTCTTTGTAGGAAAGAATGTCAGGGGCAGAAAGTTTTGTGGGTGTGCCGGAGTCCGGTGAAATCGGGGCTTCCAGGACTCCAGTTGGGGAAACCGCTTCTTCAACGGCTCCGCTGGTAGTCCTGGAGGAAACGATTTCACCGTCTCCATGCGCACAAAACTCGGCTATATCAGCGGCATCGAACGGCGTAGCTGAGACGAGCCGCGTACCGCGACCGGAAAATGTAAGTGTTATTCGATGATAAATATACACTACCGGCAAAAATTTTCTGGACAGAACTGCGAAAATTTCTCGGATCCTTTTTTATACATTTCGCCAGCAGTCCATATAAACGAATTTAATAAATTAAATTTAACGGGTAGGATTCTGGTTTAATTTCGTTTTTTTATCATTTTCTACGGGTTATTTTCACATCTGGTACGTTATTTGGGACATGGCCGCTTCATACCGCTTTTTTCACTCGTACAGTTTTTTCTGACTAACAAAATCGAAAGATCAAAAAAAATGTAAGAGTTATTAATTATTAATAATTATTTGTTCCTTTGCCGCATAGATATTAATGCCGTGACGGAGTGAGCAGGCCCTCCGACCGCCCTCGTCGGACGGAGGTCCGATTGCGAGACGGCCCCGCTTGGCTCCGCAGGGACAAGAACCCAGAACCGCCCAACCGGATGACGGGCAAGGCCGCGGTGGTTCGCGAGGCCGCGGTGGTTGGCGAGGACGGGCTGCTTGGCGAGGCCGCGGTGGTTTTTGGGGCCGCGGTGGCTGGCAAGGCCGAGGTTCCTGGCAAGGTCGAGGGGCCTAGCAAGGCCATGGAGGCGGGCAGGGCCACGACGCGGGGGTGGGCAGGGGTTCACTGGAAAAAAACACCGCCGTAAAAAACATTTTTTACGGCGGTGTTTTTAACATCAATAAGATGTAACGGTCTTACCAATAAAAAAAAAAAAATAATTGAATACACTGGGGTTTTGTTGACATTTTCCTATCCCTATCCTTTTTACCCTTATGTTACTATATACTTAGAATTTTTCGGGAAAGCTACAAATCCATCTCTGAAGAATTATGAATTTTAGGTGATTTTCTTTCGAATGGTATGGGCGTGTCGGGGTCGAAAAAAAAGTTTCTTTAAAAAAAATCACGACACTTAGAAAAAAATCGAGGACCCTTGGACTCTGAAATTTTTCGAAATTATAAAAAAAAAATCTCCCACGATGACAGAAACACGTTTCATTCGATTTTCTATCGAATAGTCTATACGTGTTGGAGCCAAAAAAAAGTGCCTTTAAAAAAAATCACACGTCGAAAAAAATCGAGGACCCTTGGACTCTGAAATTTTTCGAAATTATAAAAGAAAAAATCTCCTCCCACGAGAAGATAGGAACACGTTTCATTCGATTTTCTATCGAAAATAGTCTATACGTGTCGAGGCAAAAAAAAAGTGCCTTGAAAAAAAATCACGACACTTAGAAAAAAATCGGGGACCCTTGGACCCTGAAAATTTTCGAAAAAATAAAAGAAAAAATCTCCTTTCACGATAGGACAGAAACACGTTTCATTCGATTCTCTATCCAATAGTCTATACGTGTCGGGGCAAAAAAAAGTGTCTTGAAAAAAAATCACGACACTGAAAAAAATCGAGGGCCCTTGACCAATTTTTCGAAAATATAAAAAAAAAATTCTCCCACGATAGACTAGAAACGCGTTTCATTCGATTCTCTATCGAATAGTCTATACGTGTCGAGGCAAAAAAAAAGTGCCTTTGTAAAAAATCACGACACTTAGATAAAAATCGAGGATCTTTGAACTGAAATTTTTCGAAAAAAAAAAAACCTCCCACGATAGGACAGAAACATGTTTCATTCGATTCTCTATCGAATAGTTTATACGTGTCGGGGCCAAAAAAAAGTACCTTTAAAAAAAATCACGACACTTAGAAAAAAAAGAGGACTTTGGACTGAAATTTTTCTGAAATATAAAAAAAAAATCTCCTCCCACGATAGGACACAAACATGTTTCATTCCATTCTCTATCGAATAGTCTATACGTGTCGAGGCAAAAAAAAAAGTACCTTTAAAAAAAATCACGACACTTGGAAAAAAATCGAGGACCTTGGACTATGAAATTTTTCTGAAATATAAAAAAAAAAACTCCTCCCACGATAAGACACAAACATGTTTCATTCGATTCTCTATCGAGTAATCTATACGTGTTGGGGCTAAAAAAAGTACCTTTAAAAAAAATCACGACACTTGGAAAAAATTCGAGGACCTTGGTCTGAAATTTTTCTGAAATATAAAAAAAAAATCTCCTCCCACGATAGAACACAAACATGTTTCATTCCATTCTCTATCGAATAGTCTATACGTGTCGAGGCAAAAAAAAAAGTACCTTTAAAAAAAATCACGACACTTAGAAAAAAATCGAGGACCTTGGACTATGAAATTTCTGAAATATAAAAAAAAAAACTCCTCCCACGATAAGACACAAACATGTTTCATTCGATTCTCTATCGAATAGTCTATACGTATCGGGGCCAAAAAAAAGTACCTTTAAAAAAAATCGAGGACCTTGGACTCTGAAATTTTTCTAAAATATAAAAAAAAAATCTCCTCCCACGATAGGACACAAACATGTTTCATTCCATTCTCTATCGAATAGTCTATACGTGTTGAGGCAAAAAAAAAAGTACCTTTGTAAAAAATCACGACACTTAGAAAAAAATCGAGGATCTTTGGAATGAAATTTTTCGAAAAAAAAAAAAAAAAAACTCCTTCCACGATAGGACACAAACATGTTTCATTCCATTCTTTATCGAATAGTCTATACGTGTCGGGACCGAAAAAAAAGTGCCTTTAAAAAAATCACGACACAGAAAAAAATCGAGAACCTTCGGACTTCGCAATTTTTCGAAGTGTCCTCAATTTCATGCTACCGACGGTACTGCCTGTCCGCTTTTACCGACAAACAGAACTAGCGAACCTGTCGTCAAAAGCTGGAACCCGCAACCCACGGCGTAGAGTGCCAATATAGCCGCCGGCACACGTTATACGCTTCGTTTCCAATTTCCCGGATTTCTCTTTCAGTTTTCATTGAAATCGCGCAGAAAAAATTTTGAAAAGTGCAGTAAAGTGGTGTAAATCTGGGGCTGGTCCGTTTCATTGTGCGAGATGTGTATGAAATTCGTGATAAAACAATCCTTGTGAGTGACGTAAAAGTTGTCATGCCCCGAGCATATCGCCTCGTATTTTCGTGAATTTATTGTGGTAGTAATAAAAATCTGGGATAAAAAATTGGACCACACCCAGAATCGCGTAATTAAAACAAATTTATTTATATTTCTTTGAATTGCGTAATCTCAATATTCGCGACGAAATCCGGGAAATACGATTTTCAGTTTGTTTTTTTGCCACCTGGCGCTGCATATGCTATCGCTCGATGACTCTTAATTCGATTTATTTTTATTACCAATTTCATTGTTAACTTTTTCTGAAATTTCCTCCGTTTCCAAGTTTGATTCTTTAGTAATCCATGATATAGATTCTCTTCGATTTGTTCGTTGATCAATGAAAAATTCTTTTTGTTTTTATGTGAGACTGTTGTGAATATTTTTTTTTGCAATGTCAAATAATGCATCCAACTGTTTTTGAAGAACATTATCATTCAACGTTTGAGTTGGATTTTCCCGTAAATAATTTTTTTTCAATGCCATCCACTCCAAGCGCAATTTTGTAATTTTTTAAATATTGACGCAAGGTCGAGACGTTTCTATTCCGGATTCGCTCCAAATATTGTTTATTTCCCCGATAACTTTTTGTGCACTCTCTCGAATAGAAAATTTAAGAGTTTGATGGTAATAAAAAAATGGTAACAGGAAAATTGATCCAATGAAAATTCGCCCTGCAAAATTCGCCCTGGAAAATTCGCCCCCGGAAAACTCGTCTCCGGAAAATTCACCCGACGGAAAATTCCCCCGCGAAAAATTCACCCACAGAAAATTCGCCCGATGGAAAATTCGCCCGCGGAAAATTCACCCACGGAAAACTTGCTCATGTTGATTTAATGTTTCATATTAATAATAATAATAAATAAGCCAGTGATACATGCTCCGGCACGTGTAGGGAAAAGATATATACCACAAATTATAATTCTAAAATATATTTCATTTTCTTATCTTGAATGCTTTTACTCTCGAGTGTATACTCATAGCCTTTTTTTCTAATGCACTCTGTATCGCATTGGAAATGCGAGAGCCAAGGAGAAATGTGGAAAACGCGACCGATGTAGGCGCCACCCTACTATATCCATATGTCCAACTATTGAAACAGCAACTCAAAGATGACCCGAACCCACCCTACAATTTCCACATATCCAACTATTGAAACAACAACCCAAAGATGACCCGAACCCACCCTACTATTTCCACATGCCCAACTATTCAAACAACAATCCAAAGATGACCCGAACCCACCCTACTATTTCCACATGTCCAACTATTCAAACAACAACCCAAAGATGATCCGAACCCACCCTACTATTTCCACATGCCCAACTATTCAAACAACAACCCAAAGATGACCCGAAGCCATTCTACTATTTCCACATACCCAACTATTCAAACAACAACCCAAAATGATCCAAACCCACCCTACTATTTCCACATGTCCAACTATTCAAACAACAACCCAAAGATGATCCGAACCCACCCTACTATTTCCACATGTCCAACTATTCAAACAACAACCCAAAGATGACCCGAACCCACCCTACTATTTCCACATGCCCAACTATTCAAACAGCAATCCAAAGATGACCCGAACCCACCCTACTATTTCCACATGCCCAACTATTCAAACAACAACCCAAAGATGACCCGAAACCATTCTACTATTTCCACATGCCCAACTATTCAAACAATAACCCAAAGATGACCCGAACCCACCCTACTATTTCCACATGTCCAACTATTCAAACAACAACCCAAAGATGACCCGAATCCACCCTACTATTTCCACATGCCCAACTATTCAAACAGCAACGCAAAGATTACCCGAACCCACCCTACTATTTCCCGATGTCCAACTATTCAAACAACAACCGAAAGATGACCCGAACTCACCCTACTATTTCTACATGTCCAACTATTCAAACAACAACCCAAAGATGACCCGAACCCACCCTACTATTTCCACATGCCCAACTATTCAAACAACAACCCAAAAATGACCCGAACCCACCCTACTATTTCCAGATGTGCTACAGTTCCACACGACTATTTCTACACGTCCAACGATTCCACGCACACATCCCGACACGCTACAAATTCAAGATAAGAAAATAAAATAAATTTTATATTTATAATTTGTGATATATATCTTTTCCCTATATGTGTCGGAGCATGTATCAGTGGCTGGGAAACAAGCAAGCAAGAGCAAGTTTTTCGGGGACGAATTTTCCTAGGGGCGAATTTTCCGTGGGTGAATTAACCGCGGGTGAATTTTCCGTCGGGCGAATTTTCCGTCGGGCGAATTTTCCTTGGGTGAATTTTCCGCGGGCGCATTTTCTGTCGGGTGAATTTTCCGGAGACGAATTTTCCGGAGGCGAATTTTCCGGGACGAATTTTCCTAGATTCTAAAAAAATAGACCCAAAGCTTCCCTATTTGTAGGTAATTTTCGTTTCACAAATTCTTCGATTTCCGTCCCGACTAAATAAATTTGACGACTCTTAATATCGTCAAAATGCGCAGTCATTTTTCACGTTATATTTTTTTCGTTTATCGACATGTGCCTCACTACAACAACTACTGGAAACAAGTCATTGAATCGCGAAAAGAAAACTTACGGACAGTGGAACAAACAATGGCGCTTTAGCTTCAACAGCACCGCGGTTTGTATCGCACGCGTTCGTATGACCTTGTTTACTTCAAAACAGCACACGCATATTTTTCATACTTGTTAGACGGTCAGGAATGTAAATACCAGGTAACGAATCGAAACTCAATCGTTGAATGAAAAGCTCTTTGACAAAATGTTGAATGCATTATTTTACATCTCAATGAATAACAATTATGAAGCTCTGATACAAAGACAGAAGGTTTTTTAATTAATCATCGAATACGTTGGGGTGAATCTATCTCATGTGTCTTTGAAGGATTAAGCGGTTACCCCCACTTGCGACTTTGAAAAAATCAATTTTTTTTTATTACATTTTTTTGAAGTATAAGTATCTGAGAATATGGCCTGAAAATTTCAAGTCGATCCGAACAAAATTGACTGAGATATGAGCGTTGAAAGAGAAGAATCCGTTGTGTAAACGACCGGCTAGTCTGCCGCCTGGCGCGCTCGACACTCTCTCCGGTTTCAGTCCATTGTTCTCTGAAAAGGGTCGTATACCTGGCATTCACAACGTTCATATAATAGACTGGAATTTGTAGAAACGAATTGTCGTTGCCTTTTATGGTTTAAATTCGTCAGTGTAGCTCGAAAGTTCGACTATATGAGACGTATTTATTTCCGCCGTTCACAATATTATAAGCGCAGTTTTTATTTATTTTACATTTAAAAATGGATCGAAAAAACGGTTCGCGAGAAACAAGAAGCAGTGATAATTTACGCAAATCTCGACCAAAAATAAGGAAGGGTATTTTTAACCCGAACCTGGCCGAATCGGAAATTGAAAGTTTCAGCACGTCTGCGAAGAAACTGAAAGATAATATTGATATGACTGTGAATTAAAATCCTAATATTGAATATCGCATTTTAAACTTTTGTGTTGTGTTTGCTGCTATTTCAAGTTTAGTGACGTGCAAAACGTGTAATGGAAATATTAAATTTGAAACTGCAAATGCAAGAGGACTAGGCTTCAAAGTCGTTGTGAAATGTGACTCATGTGCAGATAATTTGATACCATCTTCTCCTTTTGTGGCACATTCGTATGAAATAAATCGTCGATTTATATTCACTATGCGAGTTCTCGGCACAGGATTGGCTGGAGCACAAAAATTTTGCGGACTTATGGACATGCCAAGGTTTCTTACCGAGACTACATATTCAATAATTTTAAAAAGTATTTATGAGTCTGTGAAAACATGTGCAGATGTAATATTTAAAAAAGCCGTACGAGAAGAAATTGAAAATACACCTAATGCAGCAGGCGATGCAACTTCTAAATTAACAGTTTCCGGAGATGGATCCTGGAGGAAGCGAGGATATACGTCGTTGTTCGGAGTTACATCAGTCATAGGCTACTACAGTGGAAAAGTACTTGATCTTGTGGTAAAAAGTGCGTTTTGTAAAATCTGTGAATCGTGGAAACATAAACTAAATGATGCGGAATACGAGGAATGGTACGAAACACACGAAGATAACTGCAGTGCAAATCACGAAGGGTCCTCGGGAAAAATGGAGGTGGACTCTATTATCGAAATCTTCAAGCGTTCAATAGCAAAATATAATGTCCTGTACCGTTACTATATTGGAGACGGAGATTCGAAGACATACACTGGGCTAGTAAATTCTCATCCTTATGACGACGTAGAAGTAATAAAAAAGAATGCATCGGATACGTCCAAAAGCGTATGGGATCCCGCCTTCGTAATTTAGTAAAAAAAAAAAACAAAAAGCTTGGTGGTAAAGGAAAGCTGACAGGAAAATTTATTGACAAGCTCACTGTGTACTATGGACTTGCTATTCGACGCCATTCTGCTTCTGTTCACGATATGCATGAGGCAATATGGGCGACTTTCGATCATTACAGTTCAACCGATGCAAATCCACACCATAAGAGATGTCCAACCGGTGAAGAATCGTGGTGTTCATATCAACGAGCTCAGGCGAGAAACGAGGCTTTCCAACACGATTACAGACCACTTCCATCAAATGTATTGGATGCCATCAGACCTATATACAACGATCTGAGTAAAGAAACTTTACTCGAAAGATGCGTCGGTGGCTTCAATCAAAATAACAACGAAAGCTTCAATCAACTTATTTGGAAAATCAGCCCAAAAATCGTCTCGAGTGGAGCAATCGTTGTAAATTTAGCAGCTTATATTGCCGTTGGACTATTCAACGAAGGTTCAAAATCGTTATTATTTTATTTGAACTCAATCGGAGTGAGCTGTGGACACAATGCGCACGAATACGCTGATAAAATGGACGAAGCACGGATTGCACTGGCAGAGAGACGTGCGGCCGAGAGCACTCGTGAAGGAAGAATGTTACGAAGGCAACACCAAATTTCCGTTTTGCAAGCGGCATCGTCGGCGGAAGAACTTCTGTGTGGACACGGAATAGATGACTCTTTGTAAGTTTACAAAAAAATTATTTTCTTCGTGTAAACTGAAATTGAAACTTTAAACGCGTTTTTCTCGAAATGGCATTTCTGAAGTCGGTGACCAAGATTACTCGAACACTAATGAACCGATCTTCTTGAAATTTTGCAGGCTTATTTAATACATAAAAATGTAGTCTTCAATCGTTCGATTTTTTGTTTCGAAAAAAATGATCGTTTTATAGCCAAAAAACGGCCGTTTTTTTTCGTTAAAATCGAACCATTAACTTTGACTGTCCGCCATTTTGTGAAAAATGAATATTTTTTTTAAATCCTTCGATTAAAGACTAGTTTATACTTATATTTGACTAAATCCATCCACATTTTTTGTTTCAGATGATCCACTTCGCCGCAATGTTGGTCACCGCAAACCGTAGAAATAAAAACATTATTTCATTGACGGCCATTTGCCACTTAACAATGTAATATTTTTCAATAAAAAAATTACTGAAAGTTCTTCAAGATGTGTTCTTTAAGATGATATAGTAATCGATTAAAAAAGTTTCGTAGTTTTCTTTAAAAAAATTCATGAAAAAGGCCTTTTTTTTGCGCTACAAGTGGGGGTAACCCCTTAAGCCTAGAAGCAGAGAAAATATAAGCAGAAGTTAACGAAGAAATTAGTGATGAAAAAAGCGAATTGCATGGTTTCTGTTTGGACGTTACTGTAACAATATTTTGACATCGAACTTTTTTTACACTCAATATAATATAATAAATATATAATGAACGGAAGAAAAGATTTTTAATTGTATAGAATGTACTGAAACAAAAAATGTGAGCTTGTTTGCGAAACGTTGTCCAGGTTTGCTAGCCTATAACAAGGGGCCCAAATCTTCAAAATAGGATGGTAAGAAGAATCGTACGTCGTATTTCAGCAAAATTAATGTTTTGTAATTCATAAAAGAATAAATTATTATGACCTTGTTTTTTTCTCTATTCTACCAGGAATTTCATCCAAGAAATGATTATAGAGTTTCTGGCATTGGAGTATATTTTTTTAACAGCGTTCTGCAAATAGCAATTCATGTAAAGCCGTTTAGTGGGATGCTGAATTAAGTTTTTCAATTGTTTTATGCCACATACTAGAATACATATTTTTTAACGCATAGCTCGAAATCATTCTGTTATCATTTATCATGATTTTTAATGGAATACACAAGAAAATGGAAAGCAATCGATTGAGCAAATTGAAAAAACTTTTTGGAGCATTAATGCTTGAAGAAAATTATGTTTTCATCAAATACTTATACTTCTTATTGTGAGAGAAAATAAAAAATTAACTAATGTAGTGAAAGATTCAATTGTTTCGTGATTTTTAGCCGAAAATTGAAAAAAAAATGTGAAAAAATTATTTGTGGCAGCTGTTAAAATTTTTTCAGAGCATCCAAATTTTGAACGAATAACACTTTCATCAAGCACTGACACTTCCTGCTATGAGAACAAACAAAAGAATTTTCATGCCGAGATTATCAACAAAAAATATTTTAAAATACCAAAAAGTCGCTTGAGCACTATCTAAAAAATTTTGTAGAGCACTTAAATTTTGCAAAAATTAGTTTTTCATAAAGTTCTAACAATTTCCGTTGAAGCCCGCGAAAAAAAATATCGATTTTTTTGAACCACCCTAATATATATCGTATAGCATCTATATATATTGTGAGGAAAAATTTTTGAGCGAGTCACATTTAATAGAAAAGTGGTCGAACCTCCCTGACCCTCCCGCTCAATGCTTCGGCCACAACAAAATCTCTTAGGATCTATTCCGGGAAAACAAAAATTATTGTAACCCTTATTAATTATTTTTGATTTTTGTATTTTATTTACGAGCCATATTTGAAACCGGGGCTAAGGGCTTACACACACCGATCCGATCAGCTGTATTGGCGTCTGAACGAGAGCGAGAGAGACAAACAACTTCGGCCAATTACTGTCATCGTTGGTGTATTTCGAGCAGGGCTCATACACTTGGCTATTTCCGCCTTCGATTTATCGCTGCCAATCTCTGGATCTCGCCCAACAACTATACTGGCTAATGAAATGATAAGGATTGAGGATTCTCGTCGTCGCGCGTCGTCGATTACATTTTTGCCGTTACGATATTTCGTCCAATGTTTCTCATCGCCCGGAAATATTTTGTGAAATCAACAATCCCATAAAGAATGGCTTGCCCACGGAAAAAGGTTAACATCAAAAGCTAGAAGTCTGAGATTGAATTTTCGTTATCACTCAATTTCGAAAATCTCAGCTCCGTCTCACGCTTATTTAAATTCCCCTGTATGGAAGCCTGTACATCGTATTCGGGAGACAATCGAGAACATTCGGTAATTAGAGTAGGGGGAGAGTTCGCTGTCCCGCCTGAGACTCATCATTGCGATTATCGTCAGATTTTCACGTAGCATTGAGCGCGACGGACGTCCGGGATTATCCTCAAAGTACGTAATTTTGCCTGACGCGATTCGTATGGTCGATGAACCCGTCCCGATATCTTTTGGCGTTTTCTTTAAAACATAAAATAAAGTCTAGGCCTTTGTAGCACTAGAGTTTGGCTCAATTGTTCAATTTAACGGTTATGGCGACGGTTTTACCTTTTTGTAATTTCGTTTGGTTTCTTTCCCGCGAAGCGATCTGTGCTACGACACGGGAAAGGAAAATATTGTGACCGGTAGTGAAAATCTCATATTTTTGTCCGTGTATTAAAATAAATCATGTATAGGTTTTGTAGGCATCGAGAAAGGAGCGCGAATTTCGGGAGTGTTAGAGAGTGTAGCGTGAGTGTGTGTGTGTGACGGGAGAATCGCCGTCATTATGTCCAGTTCGAAAAGTCCGGCCGAGTAACCGATTATCGGGGGCTTGGTACCTTATTTTTCGTGTCTCTTGGTTGAACATCGATTTTCCTGTATTTTATAAAATTTTTTTCGCGAGTAGAACCGCGGCGAGAATCGTAAAGGACTCGGTTAATTTTATAATCATGTGTGTAGGATCCCGGTCGTGTGAGTGTGAGTAAGAGTGTGATCGCGTTCGAGCTTCTCTCTCGATGACCGTTTGCGCGTGTATATTTTCTGACTTGTGTTCCGCGAATAATTCATTCTTAATTTTCTCTATTGTACCAATATTTAAAATTATAATTTATTTTTCCTGGGATTTATCCCGTAATTAATTTGATTATTAAATAAACTTAAATTGTTAAATTAAAGGACAATCCGATTTTCATTTTGTTTTCAAATTGTTCCAACGTGCCTAACTCCGCCCATTCCGCTGCAGCAAAGCTGGTCAACTTTCTCTCTTTTTCTCCCGTTAAGTCGCTTAGGCGACTGGCGCCCAAATTAATAAAATAAATTAACGTGGAGGAAGAGAGCGAATTTTGTGACAATCGCGGCTAGGAAAATTTCCGTCACAATATATAAGCGAAATACCACTCACTCACTCACTCATCACGAGATCACCGAAACTATAAGTCCGATTGAATTGAAATTTGGCATAGTTACTCCTTCCTCGACGTAGACGCTCACTAAGATCGGATTTTATGCAAATCCTATCAAAATTTTTTTTTTTTACATTTATTTTTTTCTCTCTATCACGATAGCCGATTTCTCTCTTTATCAACCGAAACTATAAGTCCGTTTGACTTGAAATGTGGCATAGTTACTCATTTCTCGACGCAGACGCTCAGTAAGACCGGATTTTATGCAAATCCTATCCAAAATTTATTTTTCACATTTAACTTTTTCTCTCTCTATCACGATAGCCGATTTCTCTCTCTGTCAGCCGAAATTGTAAGTCTGATTGACTTGAAATTTGGCATAGGTACTCATTTCTCGACGTAGACGCTTACTAAGATCGGATTTTATGCAAATCCTATCCAAATTTTTTTTTTCACATTTATCTATTTCTCTCTCTATCACGATATATGTGTGTGTGTGTGTGTGTGTGTGTGTGTGTGTGTGTGTGTGTGTGTGTGCGTGTGCGTGTGCGTGTGCGTGTGCGTGTGCGTGTGCGTGTGCGTGTGCGTGTGCGTGTGCGTGTGCGTGTGCGTGTGCGTGTGCGTGTGCGTGAGTAGGTAAACAGAGCGGATTCTAACGCAGGTCCTCCGAGGGGGGTGCGGGGACGGGGGAACAGCGGGGGTGACGTCACGCGGGGAAGGGACCTAGGTAGCGGGGCCAGTGGGGGGGGGGGGGAAGAGGATCTAGGGTGAGGGGTGTGTAGGAAGAAGGGGGAAGGGATTTAGAGATTCATAAGTTGGAGAGAGATGGTGAGATGGGGAGGATAGTGAGTGTGAAAGAGATGGTGAGATAGAAAGGATAGTGAGTGTGAAAGAGATAGTGAGATGTTAAACAGAGTGCAGGTCTAGATGGAGGGGTGTGTGGGAAGAAGGGGAAGGCATTTAGGGTCTCATAAGTTAGAGAGAGATGGTGAGATAGGAAAAATGATGAGTGAAAAAAAGATGGAGATCGAAAGGATAGTGAATGGGAAAGAGATGAAGAGATGGAAAGGATAGTGAGTTGGAGAGAGATGGTGAGATGCTGAACATGGTGAGTAGAAGAGAGACGATCCTATGTGAAGAATGGGGAGTGGGAGAGAGACACTTTGATGTAAGGTATAGTGAGTGGAATAGAGATAGTTACATGTTGAAAAAACAGTGAGTGGGAGAGATGGTTAGACATAAGGGATAGTAAGTGTGAGAGAAATAGTTAGATGTAAAAGAACAGTGAGTGAGAAAGAGATGGATAGATAGTTAGGATCGCGTATGATCTTATTTAATAATAATTCTCTTATTGAATAATAATTACTTACTCTTATTTAACTTTATTAAGTACTCTTATTTAATAATATTAGAACAAAGTTCTACACATTTGTTTTCATTTCAACATTTATAATACATTTAAAATAAAATAGTTATACAATAAAATATCAAAATACGAAATACATTAATTTAATATGGAATACAATAATATGGAATCAAGATGTATCCTGATGTAAACCATCTGGATGCCTGCCTCTGTAACAGACAAGAAAAAAAACAATTGTCAATTAATATTTTTATGACTTGATAACTATTTTCATCATTTATAGTATTTCAAAATATGTACTCACCGTAATTCTCCCATCAGAAGGTACATTTTGAGCATTCCGATTGTGCGATAATTTGATATAGCGGTGAATTGCATGAGTCGCAATACTTAATCGACATTGCCTCGAACTGCTGTGTCTTGTGTTTTTTAATCAATCTAAGCGGAACAATCGTGTCGCTATCTTCCACAGTGCATATCGTGCAGAGTTTCCGACCATAATCGGTTATATAATAATATACACTTTTACAATACTTCGAAGTTTTATTGAGATTTTCCAACTGCGCCGGTGTAAGTCTTTTCACTGTTTTCTTCACCTCATCGGTATCGAAATCACTAACATAACCACCATCCTTGTTCGTATCTTCATTTTCATTAAACGGCTCTTCCACAATCATATCATCCAACCATTCCTCAACATCGTCCAATATCTCCATAACTTCATCATCGATATTGTTTGCAGCATCTTCATGAACTTGCGCCATTTCGAAAATCAAAATTGAACTTTTACACACACTACAGTGATTTGCTCTCAACCCTTGGAAAATTTGAACTGTGACATCTTCTGTTGGTCAGTGAGACGATAGTTGTCCTGCACCCCTCTACCATTCCAACGGTTTCGTGGAAAAACGCTAAAGCAATACACTTTTTTCCACTTCCTGTTTCGAAAATGTAACCTCCCAAGGTTAAAAGACAGCAATAAAGGTTGAAATGTAGGCACCAGATCGGTCAGCATACAGCAGCGAGCATGCGTCCTTTTTTCACTCCAACCAAGTTTCTCTTTGCACCCAGTGAGCCATTTGGGATCACAATGATGACATTGTCTGTAGGTCATAGCTGCGTTGTACCTGCTCTATTCTCCACGAACTTCGCCAAGAAGACGAGGGTAGTCAATGTATATTTTTTTACTTCCTGAAAATGTACTTCAATGGATGAAGAGACGGTAATAAGGTTTCAAATGTAGACATCTAGTTAGTCAGCATATACCAAAAAAAATGTGTCTCTTTCATTTTGGATGCGTTCGGGTCCGGATGTATACCCACCGAGTCATTTGAAAATCTCAATTGCGACATTGACTGTAGGTGGGTGAGAAAAAAGCTGCTTTGCACCTTGTCCACCCTCCTTCTTCGAAAAAACCTAAGGCAGCAAATACATATTTTTTTTCTTCTTGTACGATGAATGTATTTCTTTAGGATAAAAAAAAAACAAAAAAAAAAATAGCACTAGTGATTGAAATGCCAACATCTGTCCCCATATACCCATGAGAATGTAAGGACCTCGCTAAAAGACGACGGCGTAAATGTGTATTTTTTTTCTTCCTTTGCTGGAAACCCCTTTGGATAAAGACAGCAATAAAGGTTGAAATGTAGAAATCCAATTGGTCAGCATATACCAAAAAGTGTCTCTTTCAATTCGAATGCGTTCGGGTCCGAATGTATACCCACCGAGTCGTTTGAAAATCTTAATTGTGACACTGACTGCAGGTGGGTGTGAAAATAGCTGCTTTGCACCTTGTCCACCCTCCTTCTCCGAAAAAATCCTAAAGCAGTCAATACATTTTTTTCTCCTTGTACTGCAAATGTACTTCGTCAAACTAAAAAAAAAACAGCAATAATGATTGAAATGTGAACATCCGCCAAATCACCATGTAGCAGCGAGAATGTGTCTTTCAATCCAGCTGAGTGTCTCCCAATACACCTACTGAGTCAGGTCTGGACCTGTCACTGTTTAGATGTGACGCACTCTGAAGTCTCTGGAGCAATATATATTAATTCAAAACTGGGTTTTGCTAGCAAGACCAACGAAAATTTTCACATTTTAAGTCGAGTCGTCTAGCTGTATACATCTATGTTTTTCCTTCACCATGCCTAACATCAGCCCAGAGGAACAACAATTGCACGAAGAAGCCGCGCTTATAAGTTCAGTTAACGAATACAATGTGTGGAAAGAAAAGTGTGAAGAACTTATTAAATCGTTGAATAAACAAGCGCGAACTAAACCTCCGCGATTAATACTAGAGTCGCGAAATGAGTTGAACGAGCAAGCGCGAATTAAACGTCCACGATTGATAACTGGACTACAAAATGAATTGATAGCTCAAATCGCTAGATTGGAAGGTTTGAAACATATCACACATCAACGATTTGTTCATACAGGTACAGGTTCTAGTGATAATAGATTGAGCTGGTGTGAAATGGACAGCGCATTCGAGAATCGCGTATTAACCGGCGCGGTAATTAATTATAATCATGTTGAACCCCGTCAGTTCCTTCAAGACGCTTGTAAAATTGTGATTGAGCAAGTTAGAAACGCTATTAAAAAGTATAATAGTTTAAAAGTGAACACTATGTTTAATGGCGAGTTTGTAGCGAGTGATAAACGGATGAACAAAAGTATCAATATGCGAAACTGTGAACTATTCGAAACGACCAATTTGAGAGATTGGTATGAGCAACAAGTAGTCGAGCCAACGTTAACATTGCTCGAGGAATTTCAAGAACAGGATAGTGGGTGGTCATTGTCTCGAATACTGAACTTAACGGTTAATATTAACAAATATAACCCGATGAGTGCAGGATGTCATATTGTATTGCCGGAGCACATAAAGCTCAAAAGAGCAGTTGTAAACGTTCGATCTCGGGACCAGGCATGTTTTGCATGGGCCGTAGTCGCCGCTCTCCACCCAGCTCAACGTGACAGTGCGCGAGAGTGAAGTTTGAAGTATTAAGGGGACCGTATGGTCTAGAAATTTGAAAAAATCGATTTTTTTTTTTTCGATATGTCGAAAGTATAGTATCTCAAGAATATACTGTGAAATTTTCATGCGGAAATTCTCAATATTACAGCTTCTACAGCCCATAATGCAGGTAGAGAGCGGTCCGCGCGCTCCTAACGGGTCTAGCGCTAACCGGTAACCTAATCGGAGCGCAGCAGCTGTCCCAATCCTTCTCCGAAAATATATACCTGTATATAGTACATACTATATACCTATATATACTTTTCCCTTCCCCGAAATATACCTATTGTCGAACATTTGTGAGGGAAACGGTCATTTCGCTTTCCCCTGACTTAATCAGTACAACGTTACGTTTTGACGAACCAACATCGAAAATTTTGAAATAAAATATCAGAAAATATGGATAGAAAGCAAGGCCGTGACTCTTCTAGACGACCATCTTCTGTAGGTCGCAAAAGATATTTCAAGGGCAATCGATTCACTATCGAAAATACTACTGATTTTACGAGCACGTCTGCGAAAAAATTAAAAGGCAATGAGGAATTGGAAGTAAACGTTAATCCTACATTCAATTATTGCATCATCGAATTCAGCATGATATTTTTAACGTTGCAACAGTTGTTGAAGTGTAAAGATTGTAACGGTGCGGTCACTTTTAGCAAAAACGGACAACGTGGTCTAGGATTCAAACTCTCTGTGAAGTGTGAGTGTAAAGAAACTTTTATTTTGTCTTCGCCGTTAATTGATAAGGCATTTGAAATCAACCGTCGACTTGTTCTCGCCCTGAGAATGCTTGGAGTAGGATTTGAAGGCTTGAAAAATTTCTGCGGTCTCATGGATCTTGGACAAGGAATTTGTAAGAGTACATATTACGGCATCGTGGACAATATAAAAATTGCAGCTGAAGCCGTCGCGAAAATCGTTTTCCAAAGAGCATTGAAAGAAGAAGTCGAGTTGAATGTAAAAGCTGGGCGTCCCGCGGATGAACTTTCTGTGTCTGGTGATGGATCGTGGGCGAAACGTGGATTCTCATCGCTTCTCGGTATTGCCTCGTTAATAGGGAAATACAGTAATAAAATTTTAGATGTTGTCGTCAAATGCAGTATATGTCAAGCCTGCTCTCAATGGAAAGGCCAAGAGGATACGATTGAATATGAAGCGTGGTATCGAGAGCATGAAGATCACTGTGACGCAAATCATACCGGAAGTGCTGGCAAAATGGAGGTAGACGGCATCGTGGAAATGTTCAAGAGATCGGAAGAGTTGTACAACGTAAAATACGCGAACTATATCGGAGACGGCGACACGAAAACGTTCAAAGCCTTATTGGACACAAAGCCTTACGGGGATGATTTTTTAGTTTGCAAAAAAGAATGTGTTTTGCATGTTAAAAAACGTTTGTACAAACGTGCTGTTGATGCGAAAAAAAAACATGCACAAATAAAGAAAGCAACAAAGAAATTGACAGAAAAAGAAGAGGGAAAAAAGACACAGCGGAAATCGATAAATAAAACACCGAAGCGTCAACAATTGACGAATAAATTATTGCAAGAGCTGTCAACTTATTACGGTCTAGCAATTAGACGTAATTCAGATTCGACTGAAGGGATGAGAAGTGAAATATGGGCAGCATATTATCACAAAATTTCAACAGATGAAAATCCGCAACACTCGTACTGTCCTCCAGGTTCCGAATCGTGGTGCAAGTGGCGTCAAAGTGAGGCTGCAGGTACTTTAGACACCTACGAGCACCCACCTGCTCTGTGCGATGAAGCACAAGAGATATTAAAACCAATTTATGAAGAATTGACAGCAGAGACTTTATTGGAAAGGTGTATTGGCAGTAATACGCAGAACAATAACGAAAGTTTCAATGCTTGCGTGTGGCACCTTGCGCCGAAACATCTGTTTGCCGGAAAAAAAATCATTGATATTGCCACTCACATTTCCGCTTGCATATTCAATGAAGGATTTGCATCCCTATTGAAAATAATGGAGACCATGGGCATAACAATCGGGCCACAAGCGGAGCAACTAGCGCAAAACCGAGACGAGCTGCGAGTATCGAGCGCCAACCGTAGGAGCACGGACAACTCCAAAGAGGCTCGGACAGCTCGAAGAAATGAAAGGAGTGAGGAAATCTTGAATTATGAACGTTCCGAAGGAATCCTATATGGTGCCGGAATCGCGGATTAACTGTAAGTATTCAAAATTTGCTCAATTTTTGAAAATATCTGTACCTCAAACTTTAAACTCATTTATCTCGAAACGACTTTTTTCGGCACTGCGCAGGTGAAAACAAAAAAACTATTCAACCGAATCACTTGAAATTTGGATATGTTGTTCACAACATGTATGGCTATCGTCGGAACTACAATCATAATTTTATTTAAATAATTTCTTATTGTTTATACTAAAAAACTAGTGAAAAAAAAACCCGATTTTACGAATTTTTTTTCAAAAGCGCGCCATTTTGTCAATTTTTAATTTTTTCGATTTGTTCTAGTCCCGACCATAACTGCACTCTTTCTGATTAAGAATCTTCTTGAATTTTGTGTTTCAGATGAGTAGAAGTCTCGGATCGATCTTCACCGTCCGGGTCGGATTTTTCGAGAGGGTCGTCTTCAATGCCAATTATATGATAATAAACACTGTTTCTAAAATTAAAAAAAAAATTTTTTGTATACTTAATAAAGGTAGTAATAAACCCGAAAAGTTAAAACATCGATTTTTAAATTTTTTATGGCAAAAAAAAAATCGTGAAAATAGGTGAAATTTTCGTGCTCTAGACCATACGGTCCCCTTAAACAACCTCTCAATAAATGTGTATTATTTGAAGGGTGAAAAAATTTTACCTGCGCGCGTCAGTAACCATAAAAAGGAAAGACATGTCAACCTACTGTACATCGATGATTTTTATGGAAAGAATGAAGGACACTACGCGTGGATCAAAGATCTATCACGCCTCGTGAGCTCACAACTAACCAACAGCAAAAAGAGGAAATACATTTGCGATCGGTAAATAAATAAATTTATAAATATATATAATTATATCCCTCTGAAACATATAGGACCTCGAATCTTAAGTAAATTCTTATGTTGCAGGTGTTTACATTACTTCGGAACGAGTGAAAAATTGCAATCGCATGAGGTGGACTGCGGGCAAATTAATGATTGTGCGATCCAACTACCATCCGAGACGGAAAAGTGGCTGGAGTTTCAGAATTTTCATCACAAGGAGCGTCTACCATTCATCGTGTACGCCGACCTTGAATGTGTTTTGTCAAAAACTGGAGGACTAATGGCTGAAAAAAATCGACACCAGCATCATGAAGTCTTTAGTATTGGATACTACGTAAGTTGTGCGTATGATGAGTCCCTTTCGGGATATTCTTTTCGCCGCAGTGCCGATTGTGTATCGTGGTTCGTCGAGGAGATGAAAAATTTAGCGTTTCGTGTGGAGGACATTTTAAAAAATAATCGTGCCATGGAACAGTTAACGTTAAATGATTGGGTGAAATTTCGAAATGCTACCCACTGTCATATTTGCGAAAAACCGTTTGAACGAGGAGATATACGCGCTCGCGATCATTGTCACTTGACTGGGCATTATAGAGGCGCCGCACATTCAAATTGTAACTTAAATTATAAACAATCATTTTTTATACCAGTAGTATTTCACAATTTATCTGGCTACGATGCTCATTTTATAATCAAGGATGTAGCCACAGCGTTTGAAGGGAAAATCGATGTACTTCCTATAACAAAAGAAAAATATATTTCTTTTACTAAGACCGTTGGGCATGAAGGAAGCCCTAACAAAAAAAATCAAATCGTGTCAAACTTCGGTTTATAGATTCATTCAAATTTCTTAATACCAGTCTCGATAAACTAGCTTCATTCCTGACAAAAGATAAACTTAAAATTGTAAAATCACAATTTCAGAATATAGCATCAGACGATTTTAATCTATTGACTCGAAAAGGTGTTTTCCCATATGAATACATCGATAACATTGATAAATTGGAAGACGCTTGCTTACCAAGTCAAGATTCATTTTATAGTTCCTTGACTGATAGTACCATAAGTGAGACTGAGTACGCTCACGCACAAAGAGTCTGGGAGCGGTTTTCCATTCAAACGCTTGGCCAATATAGCGATTTGTATTTAAAGACAGATATTTTATTATTGGCAGACGTATTTGAAAACTTTCGGGATACATGTCAGCAGAGTTATGGTCTTGACCCTGCATATTATTACACTCTCCCCGGATACACCTGGGATGCGATGTTAAAGCATACAAAAATTAAATTTGAACTGCTCACTGACATCGATATGGTATTATTCGTGGAGAGAGGTATACGCGGCGGCCTAAGCCAATGCTCAAATAGATATGCGTGGGCCAATAATAAATATATGGAGACACATGATCCATCGAAACCATCCTCATATTTAATGTATTATGATGTCAATAATTTATACGGATGGGCTATGAGTCAACCTCTACCCTATTCCGATTTTCGATGGTTCGAAGACGTTTCCAATTTCGATGTACAGTCTATTCCGCTGGATTCACCAAAGGGTTACATTCTTGAGATAGATTTAGAGTATCCTCAGCAATTGCATGATTTGCACGTAGACTTACCGTTTTGCCCAACCCACGAGAAACCTCCTGGCAAACGACAAGAAAAATTGCTTGCAACACTGCACAACAAAAAGCGTTTCATTATACATTACCGTACCTTGCAGCAATGTCTGCGCCATGGACTTCAACTCTCCAAAATTCATAGAATATTGGAGTTTACACAGTCTCCATGGTTACGTAGTTACATCGAGCTAAATACACGGTTTAGGATGAACGCTAAAAATGATTTTGAGAAAAATTTATATAAATTAATGAATAACGCAGTGTTTGGAAAAACGATGGAGAATGTGCGTAACCATGTGATTGTCAAATTTTTAATGCGATGGGACGGCAGGTATGGCGCAGAAGCAATGATCGCGAAGCCCAATTTCCATAGTCGCAGTGTATTCTCAGAAAACTTAATTGCTATAGAATTGCGCAAGCTTGAGATAAAATTTAACAAACCAATATACGTGGGTATGGCGATACTTGATATTTCAAAAACGTGCTTGTACGAATTTCACCACGATTTTATGATGCCACTCTATGGTGACCGGTGTAAAGTTATGTATACAGATACCGATAGTCTCATTTATCACATCCACTGCGAGGATGTATATCATGATATGCAACAGCACATTCATAAGTTTGATACGAGCGACTATGCAATTGACAATATGTATGGTATACCGCTTGTTAACAAGAAAGTTCCAGGGCTCATGAAAGATGAAAACAATGGGGCGATTATGATTGAGTTCGTTGGGCTCAGAGCAAAAATGTATGCGTCACGAGTTGAAGGAAAAAAGGATACGAAGAAGGTTAAGGGTGTTAAAAATAGCGTGGTAACAAAAACCATCACGTTTCATGATTATATGCAATGTTTAAAAAAAGAGATCGAAATGACTCGAAAACAATCATGCATCAGATCTGTATTACACGAGGTGTATACAATTTCTGAGACCAAAGTTGCTCTGAGTCCCTACGACGATAAGCGGTATATCATACCTGAAACCGTAGAAACGTTACCATGGGGGCATTATAGAATACCAATGTGAAAAAAACGTCACCAACGCAACATATTGTCAATATGAGAGAGAAATTTGTACATTTTTTCATGTTAAATGAGTTGAATGTTGTACATATAAGCATTTTTTCTGTATATTTTTCATGTGAAGTGAGATGAATGGTGTAAATATAAGCTATTTCTCTATACATTTTTCGTATGATGTCAGATAAGCGGTGTAATATAAGCATTTTTCTGTACATTTTCTATGTGAGATGAATGGTGTAAATATAACCATTTGTCTGCACACTTTTGAAAAAAATAATAAATAAAATACCGTCTCTATACCCTATGTGTTTGATCCTTTTTTCTACCTGATACAAGTTCAAATCTGTTGAGACATGCAGTGAAAGAAGTTGACCTGTAGTCACTTGGGTAAGGGGATTAAAGAAAAAAAACTCAACGCTTTGTTCGTTTACAATTTATTGGTCACAAATCATTTTTATTTATCCAACTATTATGAGTATTATTAAACCCCAACCATTTCACCAGTAACTTGTTGCCACGTTTCTTCAACACTTTTTCTATGAGATACATATCGGGATATTTAACATTGAGTATCTCTTGCTCGTAGAAACCACCAGCAATAGGCTGTTCTTGATGATCTTTTAGATTATATGTTATGGGGTTAGTGTTTCTCACTCGATAAATTGTAAATATTTCAGTTGTCCAGTTCGGTGTATAGCCCTTTTCAAATACATTCTTGAATTTACTGATGCGTACTTTATCTCCAATTTTGAATTTTGGCGGTTTCCTAACTTGAATTTTCTTAAAAACATCGTGAAGTATTTGTTTTTCATTTGTAACATTTACATTTTTCGGCTTCATTTTGATGGTGCGATGTATAGTATCATTATATTCAGCAATTAACTCATCAAGAATATCGATCCATTTATAACTCCCGCGAAGACTAAATTGCATCCACATTTTATTCTTAAGTGTACGATTGAAGCGCTCACAAATCGATGCTTTCAAATTACTATACGTTGAATACATATTAATATTATACTTTTTTAACAGTGATTTGAAATTGGAATTATAAAATTCTTTTCCGCGATCGACATGTAAATTTTTCGGAATGCGTCCTTTGATAAGTATCGACTCCATTGCCGTGGTGACATCTTTTCCACTTTAAGTCTTTATTGGTATGCCCCAAGCGAACTTGGAGAATATATCGATGACGGTGAGGAGAAATTTATGATTGGAGTTTTGGTGTGCATACGTTGACATATCTACAAGATCAGCTTGCCACGTCTCGTCCAGGCCACGTATATCCACATGTCGACGCGGGTAGTTTCGACGAGCAGGCTTATGTAGTTCTTGCACAACAGCAAGCTTCTTCTCACTCATTTTTTTTTCTTCAGGTATTCCTACACTCCTGAGCATTTGTTGAACAGCGTTTGGAGGTTTACGCTTGCTTTTCGAAGTTTCCCGATCTTTCAGAATCTTAATTTCAGCACTAAGTTGGGCGGTTACAACTTTCATACCCTCTACTTCTACACGAAAATCAGTAGTCTTAGCTCTCATACGGCCTTCAAAATCAATTATCATCGACTCATACCTTTCGTTCATAGAATTGCTTATTCTATTGGCGAGAGCATTAATATGGTTCCTTAACACACCCAGGTTTACTGCATCATATGCTCCTTTGGCATCACTAACATTGCTAAGTCGTTTTTGCTCCAAACTATAATGACCATCTACCGTAGTCTTGAACCCATTACCTGGTTTTCCTTGAGGACTACTCGCATTCAGCTGTCGTCCAAACACATCAACGGTCATGTTGAGAATGTATGAAATTTAAACTTGAGTGAGTTAATAAATGATTTCAGCTTCACGGAGTTCCTCAATAATTGATATGATTTCGTTGGAATGGGAGGAGTTACCAGCAGCTTGCGATGCAAGCAGTAAACGAAGACGATCCACTAGCTCATTCGGATCATCCCAATGAACATACTCGAAAGAGGTGTTTTTTCTTGCCACTTTATACTGCGGTATTCCTTCACCCATATGCTCACTACCACTATTTTTTGTTATTATGTTCGATATGTAATTTTTAAATTTATAACTTTTATTGTGACGTATTGCACCATTACGTTTATAACATTTTTTGTGAGCATTTGTAGCAATGACAATTTTAGCATAATTTTCCAAATCGTTTGGGGTGAAATATTTAAACTTTGGCACTTTTTTGAACAACAACTCAGCTAATCCGATAGTTTTCGGATAATTTCGACCTCCGACACGAATATGATTAATTCCGAAATGAATCGGTGAATCACCAATCATCAATTTATCACCAGCTAAGTTTCGTACTCCATATGAGACATCCAAGGTTGTTTTTTTATTTCTACGTAGTAGTCCCACACATTCGCGTATTAATTCATCAACATCTCCAGATGATTTATCATCATCATCATCATCATCATCATCAACATTATCATTCAACATATCACCAACATCAACATCATCATCACCATAATTTTGACCAATAAATGCCTTATCGTGAGCCTTATTAAAAGAAGTGCCTTGCAGCGGGTCTTCTTGAGTTTCTTCAATATGTCGATCGTCTTCCTCCTCCTTTTTGATATCACCTTTTTCATCTTTAATTTCTGGGTTCACATTCTTTTTATATGAAACTAATTTCTCTAATGGGCCTACTATCGGTTTAAATACATCCTGCATTTTCTGCTCCACATTGTCTCTATCAATCTTTAACATTCGATGTTTTCGTCGGATTGCATCACTCGCCTTAGTAAGTTGACACAATATGTCTTTTTCTTTCAAAAGTTGTTCGCCCTTCATGTTGCCACCAGTAAGTCAGACCTCAGACTGTCACTTTTTTTAATAATGAACACTCATTTATCATAGACGGTTAAAAAGGAATCAAAACCTCTTCTGTATCTACCCTCATTCATTTCACTGTCCTTGTCAATCGTAATGAATCCATATTTGTCAGACTTCCAGCACTCCATGCACATATTTTTGAAACACGCATAAGTCATATCCGTATTTACATGGTCGTTGTATACATGTTTAAGATTCATATCGTCCTGTTTGAATAGTACCACGAAATTTGCATTATCTCTTACGAGATGTTTCGGGATACGAGTATATGTCTGACAAAGATAAAAACTGTCGACAATCTCATGTCTTCCCATAGAAAAAAATGCTCTCACATTATCCTGTTTTTCACATGCTATATCATCAAAGATGAATATGGAGTTCGAGCGGGCGTCACTTGGTGATACGACTTGTTCATGCTCGTTGAATGGATAATATTCAACTCCATCTACTGATTCAAGTAATTGTTCGAGCAATCTGTACTTTGGCTGCTTCAGCGACTTCGAATAGAGATAAATGTTCTCAAATCTCAAGCCATTTGGATGTATTAGCAGTGTGAGTAATGCATTAGTTTTTCCACAATTTGATGGACCACAAAACACGGCGCGTATGCTATCTGGCAATAGGTTGCCATGACGCTTTTGTGTCTTTTTTCCACCATCACCTACAAATTTATCAAAATTTATTATAGGGAGTTGACCTCCTGAAACTTATTTCTTGAACACCATCTCGAATGCGACTAAACGAACCACCATATAAATACTACTTTATAACGTGAGGGAAGATCAGTCGAGTATCAATCTCTCTACGGTGATGATCGTATATGATAAATCTGGTAAAGGTTTGGTCAATGGTCTAATTAACAGTCTTCCCGTCGAATTGCATCTTCCTGGCTATCAATATTGTGGACCTGGCACAAAATTGGTCAAACGACTTGCCCGTGGTGATCCTGGAATAAACCCATTGGACGCTGCATGCAGAGTACATGATATCGCATATTCAAAAAATCGGGAAAATCTAAAAGAGAGACATTTAGCTGATAAAGTGTTGGCTGACCAAGCTTGGCAACGGGTTACGTCCAAAGACGCTAGTATTGGCGAGAGAGCGAGTGCTTGGGCTGTGACAAATATCATGAAGGCGAAAACAAGATTTGGCTTGGGTATGAAGTCGGTGAAAAAGATGAAGCCACAAAAAAGTGTTAGCTTGAAAAAAGTCATTGGTGCTGCAAGGAAAGCGATGATGCGAAGCGATAATCCTCGTAAAGTCATCATGTCTGCGTTGAAAGGTGCTCGTGCGAGCGTAAAGGGTGTCAAAGTACGCACTCCTCGAATTCTACCTGTGCCCCGGAAAATTGGTGGTTTATTGCCCTTCCTCATACCCATCTTTGCAGGGCTCAGCGCTGCTGGTGCTTTGTCTGGTGGTGCTGCTGCAATAGCCAATGCTGTGAATGCCGCGCAAGCGGCTAAAGAAGAATTGGTAGAGAATAAGCGCCATAATAAAACGATTGAGGCCATTGCTTTGGGTAAAGGTTTACATTTGAAACCGTATAAGCAGGGTTTAGGCCTTCACATCGGGTCAAAAAACGTATAATAACGCTACCACATCGAGCTCTCACCGATATCGATCTATGGAAATATGTAAAAATCATGAAAATTTCACATTTTCGTGGGGTTTACATGCGTGATACATTACCTGCAAGTGGACCCCTCAAGCATGAATCGGGAATCGTGAATTTGGATGAAGATGTGGGCCCTGGCACACATTGGGTAGCATATAAAAAAGTCGGACAAAAAATTTTCTACTTTGATAGTTTTGGCAATCTTTTACCCCCATCCGAACTCATGAACTATTTCGATGCTGGTAGCGTAAATTATAATTATAAAAGGTATCAAGAATACGATACGATAGAATGTGGACACCTGTGTCTCAAGTTTCTTTGTGGACAGTTAAATCGTCGAGACAAATATACACTATATAAACGTGAATTGTAGAATTGTGAGTTTAGTTAACAATTCACCAGCATCATGGATGATAGTCTAACATTGACCATATCTGGATCATCCTCCATACTTGAGGCGCAATTTTTTCCTCCCATTGAACTCTTACCTCATAAGAGTTATACGCTTGGTCTCGTTGAGCTATTGACATTTAATTCTATTCCCAATATAGACGTTGGCAACAATAAATTTTACGTGGGGAAGGAAGTAGTAACAATACCAACGGGCAGTTATGAAATACAGGATATTGAGAAGTACTTACAAGCAGAATTATCACGCAAAAACATAAAAATCAAGCTTAAGCCGAATAATAATACTCTGCGCAGTGAAATCGAGTGTGATTATCCTATTCTTTTTACACCTATTGATTCAATCGGACATCTACTGGGATTTAAACCATACCTTTTAGAAGCAAATAAAAGACATGAATCTGATCTACCTGTAGCCATTCTTAAAGTAAACGCCTTACGTGTTGAATGTAACATTACCACTGGTGCATACATTAATGGTAAAAAAGCTCATACAATTCATGAATTTTTTCCATCTGTACCTCCTGGATATAAAATCATTGAAGTGCCATCACACGTCATTTACCTACCAATCACGAGCCGGACAATTGATAACATACAGCTCCGTATTGTGGATCAGGACGGGGATTTAGTAAATTTTCGTGGTGAAGTCATCACTGTACGATTACATATAAAATCCTAATGGGCATAATCTATAACAGAATATCTTATAATAAACTATCATGGAGTCGAGAAACCAGTCACCGACCGACGCCCACAGTGCTAACACCTCAAAACCTGTTACTTTTAAAGAATTTAGGTCTCAGAGTTCGTGGAATACGCGAGTAAGGAATGATTTGCTTTGTGCTTTGTGCATCTGCTGCGTGCAATGGAGGAAGAAATCGTAAATATTCAAACACCTGTCATCTTCGATGAATCCATCATACACTATGAGGTTCACGCTCATCAACCATATGCATCATCAACCTACAACAACAGTGATGAAATACGTATTTCAATCCAGCATCAAGATCTATCAATATTGCCAAGCAAAAGTTCTATCCACATTTGTGGAAAACTAACGAAGAACGATGGTACGCCGCTAGCTGCAACAAGTCTCGTTAATAATGCTATATGCCATTTATTCGATGAAGTCCGCTATGAACTCAATGCCATCGAAATCGACCGTAATAAGAATGTAGGTATTACGAACCTCATTAAGGGTTACACATCTCTAACTCCAGCCAGAAGCGCCATGCTTGAAAACACTGGTTGGCTGGATGTTGATGAAACGAAGCAGATCGTGGATGTATCGGGTAACTTTGATGTCTGCATACCACTGAGTATGCTGCTAGGCTTTGCCGAAGATTATCGAAAAATTATAGTGAACGCGAAGCACGAGTTGATTTTGACGAGATCGCGGACCGATGACAACGCCATTATACAGACGGCTGTTGAAGATTACAGGCTTGTATTACTGAAAATAGAATGGCTTGTACCATATGTGACCGTGGCGGATCAACGAAAAATTCAGCTTCTAAAGTTTATCGCTAAAGACACACCAATTCCCATAAGTTTCCATACATGGGAACTGTATGAATACCCGATGCTGCCTGCCACCTCTAAACATGTATGGTCTGTCAAGACTTCTACACAGCTTGAAAAGCCACGATATGTTATTCTTGCATTTCAAACAGATCGAAAAAATAACAAACAAAAGAATGTGAGTCGCTTCGATCATTGTAACGTAACCGATGTAAAATTGTACTTAAATTCACAATGTTATCCCTATGGCAACATGAATTTGAATATACAACAAAATCAATATGCACTACTGTATGATATGTACACAAACTTCCAATCCATGTACTACAACAAGGAGGCTGAGCCGTGGTTGAACAAGACGGAATTTCTAAAATATGCGCCGCTTGTTGTGATCGATTGCTCAAAACAAAATGATTCCCTTAAGTCTGGCCCGGTGGATGTACGTCTCGAATTTGAAACAAAAGCGAATATTCCAGCACATACATGTGCATACTGCCTTATTTTACATGATCGTATTGTGGAATACAATCCCATAAGTGGTGGGGTCAGAAAAATGGTATAAAATCTTGTTAGTGATCTCACTGAGCATCAGTCGAGATGGACTTCATCGTCGATCTACAAGGCTTCAAGGAACCAGGCGATGAATTTGTTCTCAAAGAAATATCAATTGTTCGAGTCAACGACAAAAATGCAGAGCCTCTAACGTTTTTCTTCAAACCGCCATACGCATGGAACACTCTACCAGCCAGATACAAAACGACAAACAAATGGTTGCAACGCAATTTCCACGAACTGCCATGGGATTACGGCAGTATACCATACGATGCAGTGAAACCGATCATCCACATCATCTTACAACACGCTCATGCCGTATACGTGAAAGGATGCGAGAAGTCCTTATGGTTATCGAGCTTCTTGGATGTAGCAACAGAAATTGTCGACATGGAGACTCTGGACTGTCCATCGCTGCGGAAGTTGCCGAAAATTCGTCCTGATTGTTCCCACCACCACCCCCTCGATTCGAAATATAACTGTGCCATGGCCAATGTGAAATCTCTAAAAAGTTGGTTGTTTGTCTATCATGCACTATGTAACAGGGGAATTTTTCAATAAAAACGACATTTTTAAAGTATACATTGTTTTTCTTTTTTTATTTATTGAACACACCAATCTTCCTCTCTTCTCACATTACAGTTTTGTACATCGATGATCATTATACATTACATTTTTATAATTATTTTTTTCTCTTACAACGATGAACTTATTGAAACATTTTTATTTTCACAATATTTTTCATTTTTTTACAACGAAGAGTTTTGAAGGCACTTGAACTCGATTTTGTTCCAGACTCCACCAAAATATTCCATATAGAGGTGTTTTTGATGTGCAGCATCCAACATCTCCTTGAATACGTTCTCGTTTTGATCGAAAAGTTTCACAATCCTCGATGGTAGAAAAACTGTGAATTCACCCATGATGTCGGCCAGATATCTTTTTCCAAATTTGGTTTGCAAAACTCGTATATCGTAGATCGGATAATCTTTCTCAAGTTCCAGTTCGTTCAATTTTTTTGTGTTGTAACCTTCCAACGTGGCGACTTTGTTGACCATATCGAAAGCCATTTTTTCACAGTATTTTTTTCAGAGTAATGAAGGTTTTTAAGTAAGTTTCGAAGTTTGCGTCTGACTTGGAGCTCGCACTGTTGTCGAATGATGCACTGGATTCCTTCTCGATGATTTTCTATCCTCACCCCATCCAGATACCCTAAACCTAACGTGTTCCAACACGTTACTTGCAGCCAATCTTCGTGGTTACGTCATCCAATGCAGCGTGCATCCTGAACAAGTTGAAACACGTTACCCCCCCCCCCCTCCCCCCTCCCCTTTACTCAATCTCCCTACTCTATGATCACACTAAACAGGTTCAAACACGCTTTTCCTGACATTGCCAACAATTTCGACGTTGGGGTATGGGAGCATCGACGTGATCGCTCATTGAAGATGTATTCAGATGTTCATAACATCGACGATATGATAAAATTTCACTGTCACATTGGTAATATTTTGGTAAACGATCCCAAAGAATATCTGTGAATTCACTAAAATATTTTTTAAATGCAGTTGGTGATATAATCTGAAGTTCGCGTGTCGTCAATTCGCGGGGATCTTTGGTGCGTTGAATCGCATACATATGCACTAGTTGTTCCATCATGTGACATTCTTTACAATCTCGACGCATAGGTCCAGTGGTATCAACGTGATCCACCTCCCATGGTGGATTAAAATGATCATAACATCTACAATATGACTGTATTTCATTATCACATTGCAAATGCTCTGGTAAACGATCCCACAGAATAGTAATAAATTTGCCATAATATTTTATAAGCAAAGCTTTAGGAATTGATGCAAGTTCATTTTTAGTCAAATCCAATGGATTTTTCATTGGGTGGACTGTATACATGCTGGCACATCTATCCATCTCGACGTCAACTTATAAACTGCTCATCTGATGAAAATTTCAAGATCCACCTCTTCCCTTTGACAGCATGCATTTTACTTATGATAAAAAAAATTATTGGTGTTACCGCCCTTGCTTAGACGCTTCCTCTAATTATTAAATAAGGGCATATATACGCTATCCTTCCTATCTACCTATCTCCCTCCCACTTACCTTGCTTTATATTTAACCATCTGTCTCGCACTCACTGTTCTTCTTACATATAGCTATCTCTCCCCCACCTACTATCCCATTCATGTAACCATCTTTCCCACTCACCGTTCTTTTATATCCAACTATCTCTCTCACACTTACCATCCCATACATCTATCCGTTCCACTCTCACTCATTATCCTTCACATCGGACCATCTCTCCTACTTACAATCCCTTATATCTAACCATCTCTCTCCCACTCACTATTCTTCTACATGTACCCATCTCTCTTCCACTTACTACACCTTACATTTAAGTATCTTTCTCTCCCACTCACTATGCTTAGCATTTCACCATCTCTTTCACACTCACTATTCTTCCCATCTCACCATCTCTTTCCCGCTAAACTGTTCTTCTACATGTAACCATCTCTCTTCCACTTACTACACCTTATATCTAAGTGTCTCTCTCTCACTCACTATCCTTCACATAGAACCATCTCTCTTCTACTCACTATGTTTAACATCTCACTATCTCTTTCACACTCACTATCCTTCCCATCTCACCATCTCTTTCCCACTCACTATCCTTCCCATCTCATCATCTCTCTCCAACTTATGAGTCTCTAAATCCCTTCCCCCTTCTTCCCATACACCCCTCACCTTAGATCCTCTTCCCCTCCATCCCGACTTGCCCCCCCCCCCACTGGCCCCGCTACCTAGGTCCCTTCCCCGCGTGACGTCACCCCCGCTGTTCCCCCGTCCCCGCACCCCCCTCGGAGGACCTGCGTTAGAATCCGCTCTGTTTACCTACTTGCGTGTGCGTGTGCGTGTGCGTGTGCGCGTGCGCGTGCGCGTGTGCGTGTGCGCGTGTGCGTGCGCGTGCGCGTGCGCGTGCGCGTGTGCGCGTGCGCGTGTGCGTGTGCGTGTGCGTGTGCGTGTGCGCGCGTGCGCGTGCGCGTGCGCGTGCGCGTGTGCGTGTGCGCGCGTGTGCGTGCGTGTGCGTGTGCGTGTGTGTGTGTGTGTGTGGGTTACATATGCTATACGATATATATATATATATATATATATATATATATATATATATATATATATATATATACATGTGTACTATAGCTATACTATATTTAGCTATAATATGCTATACGATATATATATATATGTTATATATATACACTATGGATATATGCTACTACTATAGCAACGGTTACCATGGCAACGACTACCATGGCAACAGCTACCACGGCAACGGTTACCATGGCAACGGAAACCATAGCAACGGCTACCATGGCAACGGTCACCATGGCAATGGTCACCGTGGCCATAGCTACCATAGCAATGGCTACCATGGCAACGGATGCCATAGCAACGATTATCATGGCAACGGCTACCATGGCAACGGCTAATATAGCAACGGCTACCATGGCAACGGATACCATAGCAACGGCTACCATGGCAATGATTACCGTGGCAAAGGCCACCATAGAGACGGCTACCATGGCAACGGATACCACAGCAAAGGTTACCATGGCAACGGCTACCATAGCAACAACTACCATGGCAACGGTTACCATAGCAAAGGCTAGTAACTTATATATATAAGCTAGTAACATATATATATCTATCGTGATAGAGTGAGAAATAGATAAATGTGAAAAAAAATTTTTGGATAGGATTTGCATAAAATCCGATCTTAGCGAGCGTCTACGTCGAGAAATGAGTAACTATGCCAAATTTCAAGTCAATCAGACTTATAGTTTCAGACTTATATATAATATTACAAATGAGAGTGTGGCAGCGTTCAAGCTCACGCAGGCTAATGCAATTCTGTATTTTGTTTTAAAGCCCTTGTAGTTCCAAGTTATAGGATAATAATTCATTGTAATAAAGCATTAATTAGAGAAATGGCATATGAACATAATTGAAAATTTTATAAACATAATTAAATCCCACGTACTTCATCATATACACTTTAGTAGATCTTTATTTATTTATCAACTTTTTGTGAACTCACAACATTTACGAGAATGAAATTATCACCTCTGTACAATTTGACTTAATTTGATAAGATAATGAGAGCGGTTATCCATAAAACTTTGTATGATGAGTTGTTTTTAGAAAGGATTTTTGTGCGGAGATCTTTGCATGAACGACTTAGACGGGTTTTTGTAAATTTTGGTGGGGATCGGTATTTTGGCGCTGGGTGGTAGGGGGGATTAACTGGAACGACTATTTGGGGGGCATAAATGTACTTCTCTCAGCTTTTTTCACAGCATTTATGCTGTTTTTGGCTAGGATTTGTCGACTTTTTGTATGGAGTTCATAGCTTGTTAATTAAACATGTCAATATTGTGTACGTACTCGAGTATGAAATTCATACATAGCCTGCCAATTAAACATGTCTATATTATGTATGTATCTGAGTGATGCAAAAGAATTGACATTTTTTTCGGCATTGCAGCAAAATATGGTAACATTTTATCAAAAAGTGATTCTCTCACGAATTGAATCCTGAATCAAAATTTTAGAGGTCGCTCAATCGATTTTTTAATGATTTCGACTAAAAATGGATACATGATCGAATTTCGAGCTGGTGTATATTCGGACTAAAAATGCAATGTGAAATATTGATCCAAGAAGTGTTCAAGTGAATTCAATCTTCGTAATTAACCGTCAATACTTATAAAATTATTAGATTACTTAACGGGGTCATGCCCTGTGACAGCTATTTTTTTCGCTTTTTTGGGATTTTTTTATTGATGAACCATTAAAACACAATATCTTTGAATTTTTACCACACATTTATTAACATTTCTACAGTCCCTCAGAATTTTATCAAACAAAAATAGTGAGTTGAATCGACTTTACACCGTTCGGAAGACACTCATGTGTTGGTTGACGGCTGCCATGATTCCGAAGGTGTTGCTCATCTGAAATCGAAAAATCAAACGGTATTTTAATTTGTAGATCTGAGACTATCGCTGGAACTAGAGTAAAGTAAAAATATCGAAAATTGAATTTTTGGCATGGTTTTAAAAGTCGAAAAAAACGACGAAACTCGGAACTTAACATTTAAAACCGTGCCAAAAATTCAATTTTCGATATTTTTACTTCTATTTCCATTTTTTTATTCTAGTTCCAGCGATAGCCTCAGATCCACAAATTAAAATGCTGTTTGATTTTTTGATTTTAGATGAGCAAAACCTCCGGAATCATGGCAGCCGTCAACCAACATATGAGTGTCTTCTAAACGATGTAAAGTTGATTCAGCTCGTTATTTTTGTTTGATAAAATTCTGAGGACTGTAAAAATGTTAACAAATGTGTGGTAAAAATTCAAAGATAATGTGTTTTAACGCTTCGTCAAAAAAAAATTCCCAAAAAAGCGAAAAAAATAGCTGTCACATGGGATGCCCCCGTTAAAACGTACAGTAGTTCTGAGAAGATACGACGCATGAAAGAACAACGAACAAGTAAAAACTTGACTTTTTTTTTATTTTGTAAAAAAAAATTTCAAAAAATCTTGCACCGAATCATCCGTGCCAACAGATCAACGGATCGGAAAATATTCCATAAAAAATGATGCCGAAGAAATACTCCAATAGCATCAGAATGCACCGAAAGCTGTTAAATATAAGTAATCATAACGAAACGAGATTTTGAAACAAAACAAATATACGTACAAAATTTCGAGAGCTAAAGTTTGATTGGAAAAAATAATTTTGGCCGAAGTATTACGCGAGTTTTTTTTTAATAATATTTATTGATTACGAATTATATCTCATGAGCAATAGATGAAAAAAAATGGTGAAGTACTTATGACATTTTTTTTTTCTCAAATCAAATATCTTTTCGCTCAAAATTATTGCGCATCGCCTGATTCCGTTTTGTGTTGCAAGTGCAAAGTGCACTCTAGGGTGGTTTAAAACTACATATAATTCAAACCTAGGGTGGTATCATACACCATTCTCTCAGTTATATAAAAAATGAAGAGAATGGTTTCCTAATAAACTTTATTATTGCATGCAAGAGACATTTTATGTTACAAGATAAGAGGCTCTGTTTTCGACTCCGTTCTAGAATTTACGTTCGGAAAAATGAATTGTTGGGGCTAAAGTTAATAAAAAAAATTAATTATTAAGGTACTCTTCAAAAGTTTATTTATTAACTTACACTTTATTTTTGCACTATCACTCTTCTATATATATATATATATATATATATATATATATATATATAAAAGTTACTTTAACCAAAACTGGAACTGACCGCGATCTTTATAACCTCACGACTGTTCAAAAATATCAAATATTCACCGAAAACGAGTTTATCATACACCATTCTCTTAGTTATCAAAAAAAAAAAAACAAAGAGAATGGTTTCTAAATAAACTTTATTATTGCATTCAAGGAACATTTTATGGTAAAAGGGAAGAGGCACCGTTTTCGACTCCGTTCTAGAGTTTACGTTCGGAAAAATGGATTGTTGGGGCTAGGGTTAATAAAAAAAAATTATTTATTTAGACACTGTTCAAAAGTTTATTTATTGATTTAAACTTTATTTTTACACTATCACTTTTCTACCGATAATATAATAAAAGTGACTTTAATGAAAAGTTGAAACTGACCGCGATCTTTATAACCTTACAACAAAGATATTAAATGTTCACCGAATACGCGTTTAGAGTCCTGATCTCGAATATGTCTAACCAAAAATCAAATTATCTGCTTTCACACTCGCGATTTTTATAACCTTACTTTTTAACCCCACAACTATCACTAGTATAACCGCGATCTTTTTTCTAAACTCACAGCTGTCACTCTTACTTATGCACCCTGCAGAAAAGCTTCGACGGTCACATCAACAAACACGGTCTCGCATATCACCAGAAATTTCTAGTTATAACTAGTGTCACTAGACAGCAACCGCTAAACGTCAAAAAATGTGTGCGAAAAATGCCACCTTTTTTGATGATTTGGAAGGATGAAACATTAATATTTCCAATATGCGTTAGGCTACAGGGTTCTAAATAGTCACGATCGAAAGAAAAAAAAAGAAAAAAATACGTGAACTAGCAACATCTTTTAAAGTGTTGTAATTAATTAAATATCGCTGAAACAATTTTCGAAAATCGTTCGAAACCGCTCTGCTTGCTGTAAAGACTCTAGTAGCGACTCGTCTTCGCCATCTTATAGTATACGTAAATGTACTTGTCTCGAGTCGCTACCGCGACTCTAGATAGATTATCTGGGCTGAATTACCTAACCCCGATCACGATCGAAATCTTCATGAAATTATTAAATCGACAATGATTCATGGCCCGTGTGGACTTTTAAACTTAAGTTCACCTTGCATGAGAGATGGTGTCTGCATAAAACGATACCCAAGGCCTTTCTTAAAAGAAACTCAAACAGGTGAGGATGGTTATCCTCAGTATCATAGGCGTTCTCCAGTAGATTGTGGAATATCAATAAAACTAAAAGGTTTTGATATTGATAATCGTTATATGATATTGATAATCGTGGTCGTACCATATAACCCAGTTTTATCCAGTACTTTTAAAGCTCATATTAATGTTGAGTACTGTAATTCAGTTAAATCAATTAAATATATCTGTAAGTACGTAAATAAAGGATCCGATCAGGCAACGATTACCGTTGAAAATTTAGATGAGGTTTCTAGATATGAGTCAGGACGATACATAAGCAGTTCTGAAGCAGCTTGGCGTATCTTTTGTTTTCCAATCCATGAGAGATATCCTCCGGTTGTTCATCTTGCTGTTCATCTCGAAAATGGTCAAAAAGTTTATTTTAGAGAAGATAACGTTGTTAATAAGATCATCGATCCTTTGAATATGACTCTTATGGGATTTTTTGAATTTTGCAAAGTAGATAACTTTGCCCGAACTCTTTTATATTGTGAAGTTCCAGCCATATTTAGAAGAACAACGAATTTATTATAAGGAAAAGAGGAAAGATCGTGCCAAATTATCAAGGAATCAAAAAAGATCATATGTTGGGTAGAGTGTATACCGTCAATCCCAGTAATGCTGAATGCTACTATTTGCGCCTTCTTCTACATGAGATTCGTGGACCCACTTCATTTAATGATTTAAAAACTATAGCAGGCGTGAAACAGCCAACGTTTCAGGCAGCTTGCAGAGAACTTGGCTTACTAGAAGACGATATTCACTGGGATCGTACTTTGGACGAAGCCTCTATTTTTGATTCACCTTACAAAATTAAAGAGTTATTTGCTATTATGTTGGTTTTCTGTCAAGTAGGAGATCCAATGAAATTATGGGAAAAATACCGAGGAAGTTTGGCAGAAGATATTAAAAGACAAACGGAAAAAGATGGTAGAGATATTGAAATGGTTGTTGATATAGTTTACAACCAATGTCTTATTCTTCTTGAAGATATTGTTACATCAATGTCCGGTAAAACATTGTTACAGTTTGGGCTTCCAGTTCCGTTAAGGGAGCAAAGCATAATTATAAACAACCGTCAATATCTTGAGTGAATTAGGATACGATATATCTCACTTAATCGAAGTAGTTTCTGTAGGTATTTCAAAATGAAATCAAGAACAAAAACAAGTTTATGATGAAGTTTTGGGCAGTGTTGTTTCTAATTCCGGGCAGTTGTTCTTTCTTGATGCTCCAGGAGGAACTGGAAAAACATTTTTGATCAATCTGTTGCTTGCTAAAATTGGAAGTGAGAAAAATATCGCTATTGCTGTTGCTTCTTCAGGCATTGCAGCTATTTTGATTGATGGAGGCAAGACTGCTCATTCAGCATTTAAATTATCCCTCAATTTGAATCATTCTGAAAATCCCATTTGTAACATCTCAAAGCAAAGTAGTATGGCGCATGTGCTTAGAAATACTAAAATTATTATTTGGGACGAGTGTACTATGTCCCACAAGAAAGGTGTTGAAGCGCTTAATAGGACACTTCAAGACATTAGAGGGAATAATAGACTTATGGGTGGGTTGACTGTTCTTTTAGCTGGTGATTTTAGACGAACTTTGCCCGTTGTACAATGAGGAACACGCGCAGATGAAATTAAAGCATGTTTAAAATCTTCAATTCTATGGCCTCATGTAAATGTTCGATCTTTGATAATTAATATGAGGGTCTATCTTAAAAATGACTCGAAAGCAAAAGAGTTTTCGGATTTATTAATAGACATAGGTAATGGAAATATTCCAGAAGAAAAAGGAAAAATAACAATTCCAAATAACCTTTGTGATACTGTGACAGATTTTATGACTTTGACTGATAGAATATACCCAAATATTCAAAATGCCGCATTAAATAATATTTCATGGTTAAAGGAAAGAGCTATTCTTACACCAAGACTCATCATTCATTACTCATGCGATATGATCAATGCGTTTTTGATAGATAAACTAACAACTGAACATATGAAATATGAATCTGTAGATACAGTAATAGAAGTAGAAGATACTATTCACTATCCTGTAGAGTTTCTGCATACACTCAACCCACCAGGGATACCACCTCATATTCTTTACCTAACGATTGGTACCTCAATAATGTTATTGCGTAATTTAAACCCACCTAAATTGTGTAATGGTACTAGACTTCAAGTAAAAACTCTGCGAAGAAATATGATTGAAGCCACAATTTATACAGGAAAATATACGGGCGAAAATGTTTTCATACCTAGAATACCTTTGATTCCATCAGATTATCACTTTGAATTTAGACGTTTGCAGTTTCCGGTTAGAGTTTGCTTTGCGATGACTATAAATAAAGCTCAAGGACAAAGTTTGAGAGTAGCTGGTGTGGATTTGCGAAGTGATTGTTTTTCACATGGTCAACTTTACGTGGCATGTTCAAGAGTGAGTTCTTCTAACGATTTAATCATTCTTCAACCAGAAAAATGAACAAAAAATGTTGTATATAAAGAAGTTTTTGGAATGTAAATATAAAATTTAATATTTTTTACTATATATTCAATATTTATATTTGGTGAAAAATAATATTTTATCACTAACATAAATATTTTATCAATATGTTTTATAATTTAATGTTATCAAATGTAATAATTAATAAAATAAAATTTAAATATAAAAATAAAAATTAATTAAGAAAATGTAATACGACACTGTATTAAAAAACAAAAATAATGAATTTAATTTTATGTTGAGAATTTTTTCATGGTTTAGGCCTACTGGGGACCTGCCATGTAAAATAATGGGAACGCATACCACAACACAGTACCTCATGAGCGATGCGGAAAGATGTGTAATGACATAATTACGTATTGACTGACGATTTTAATAGGGATTATGAATAATTAGGCTAGATGCTTGCTAAATGCGCCTGCTAGATGTGTCGCGGGCACAGCTAGTTTATTTTATAAACATGCGCACACATACATACACACACGCGTGCGCGCACACACACGCGCACACACACGCGCAAGCACACACACACTTCTTTTATACAATGATAACATTGAACTCATTTTTATGCAATAATTCAGATTCATACACATTCATTTCATAAGATAATCTATATTCATTTCCATTGAGTTTTTACGCCACAGTATCAAACGGTCATAAATAAATGTTTACAAAAAGTGAACGGAAATTTCGAAACCTTTTTGCTTATGTTATGGAACTACTCGATCTCTTTTTGTGAGTAGATTCAGACTTTTCCAGTATACTCTAAATATTTTTGAGTCTATCCTTAAAAAATTGATTAAATAATGTATTAATAAGATAACAGTTCATTCAACAGCTATGAAATATCGCTGGTATAATCAGTAGCCACGTGATTGGTGCCCAATCAGGACAACACATAGAGGTTTCAATAGGGTTACGAGTCGTTACATGATTGTAGAAATTGTGACAATAAAGTTAAATAAAATGGATGGAGACGAATTTTTGTACGGTTCAAGGGCTGCAACTTTGGATAACGCAACATAATTTACCTGTAAATCAAACCTTTTACCCATTTTACCATTTTACCATGTAAACCATTTTAGACCGTGTTGATGATCCAAAAATGTAACGACCCAAGTTTCTTAACCCGTCAGCAGGCGCGATATCTACACTTTAAACATTAGGCCCGCGATGAGACATTTTCTCACATGTATAGCTTCAAGTATTTAATTTGATAAATAAGAACTTGAAAATAATTTCGCTACAGTGATTGTGGCTATTAAACATTTTTATTTAAAAAAAAAACCATAAATACAACGATAATTGACATTAAAAACCAAAAAATAATAATTAAAAAAATTCAAAAACAAAAATTCAAATTTTATTTTTAACTCTTCTATCATACAGAAGAATAAATTTGGTGAAGATAGAAAAAATTGCAAATCCTTATGCCATTTGAAATTTTCGAGTAATCATCGTTTTAATATAAGTGTGAGAAAAAGTCTCATACTAACCCGTTAGAAGCGCGCCTTCTGACGAGTTAATAAAGGTTTCAATGTGTAAAAAGCCCTTTGGCCTACCGTTCTACATCACCGCTGGATAATTTATAAAGCCAATTAAATTTTGTTGAATTATTTGTATACAGAAAGTAAGGAAAATTTCAAAATGTTTTTTTTTTCATATGCCCGCTACTTTATTTTTCTTAATTTCTGAATTCTCCTACGTAGTGCAACCGCTACTAATATGTTGTTGATATTTTTTCCGGTTTTCCATTTCTCCGATGAAGTGTTACTGTCAATTTGCTGTCGACGTTCCCTTGCACACTACAAATGAACTGAATACTGTTTAATGCTTAATGCCACAGTTATACTTTACGATTATGTTGGAAAACTTGCCAAAAAATATTTACGTTTTTCAGCTTGTTATCATGGTCAAAGCCCTTAAGATCATGTGTCTTCAGCCGCGATAAGCGCCCGAGAAAGTTTCTACACCGTTCGACCGATTGGAATAAACAAGTCTTTGTTGATTTTCACATTTTTCGGCGTGGGGTAAGACGTTTTTTAGAGTTGAAACGTTAATAATAGATATTCAACGAAAATTTGTGTGAACAAAAATTTATTTTACTGCAAAACGGAGACGTAAACATCTCACTAGCATAAGAACACTACTAATAGTGCTGTAAGCATGATTGAAAATTATTTATTGTTCATTAAACTGATGCAAAATGTTTATTTTCTATTTTTTTGCTCCTACTCGAGTTGTCTTTGGATATTAATGAGAAGAAATCTGTTTAAAAATGAGCTTAATATTACTCAATATTTAGAGGTGACTCTTTTGACTTTTATTGATGATTTAATTTTTCTCAACACTCGTTTTTTAACTTATTTGCTCCCTCTCGAGCATGGTTTTTTTAGATATTGAGGAAAAACAAGTTCTGTTAAAAAGTAAGCTCAATAGCTCTATTTTCAGAGGTGTCTCACCCAACTTTTATTTTTATTTTTTCAATTGCACGACTTTAAAAATTTCATTTTATGTCTGTGCCTTCGGCTTGACCCTTCGGAGATTACCTTGCGCCTCCGCCACATGCATGTGTGCTCCCGACCCTCCCGTGAGAGACATCTATGGTGAGAGAAGGGTACTTCGAGCTGAAATTCAAGTGTCGACTAGAGCGGTGGGACGCGAAACTTCTTCAGTACGTTTTCGTTTTCCGAGGCGTGCATGTGTGTTCTAGAGAAAACGTTGTTGTAACGTTCGTTATCACTTTTAATTGAAAAAAAAGACGTGAGATGGTAAGTATTTCCCCCTTTTTCTTCGTCTTTCTTTTAAATTTGCAGGTACGGGCGACCTCAGTTAAATCTCCGGTTTTGGAGGTTAGAGAGTCGCCGCAACGGTTAGAAAGGCTGGGGGGCCGCAGCCGCAGCCGAAAGGGTGGCTGAGGAGCCGCAGCCGCAGCCAAAGGGAAGGCTGAGGAGCCGCACCTAACCTAGCATGTTCGCAGACATTCTCTCGGACGCATATGCAAAAGATGTTCGCAGACATTCTCTCGAACACACACGTTGAGTCCGTCCTTTCAGGAGCCTCATTTTCTTTTCCCCGCTTTTCAGATGGGTGATAAAGCCACTTATAGTACGATGGAAGAATTGCTGGGGGAGGTAGCTGATTCAGAAGGGCAGGATGCAGTCTTGGACAGCCTGAAGAAATTAGCCTCGGACACCCTCCCTGAGGGTTGGAGAAAAAACAAGGTTTTAAACCACTCAAGAGATTTTCTTTTTGGGGAAGGGGATAATATCGATCCCCAGATTTTAAACAAAATACGATTTGCTTTACCCACGGTGGGTATTGCCAAGGCGTTCGATCCCGATGCTACGGGATTGAATGAAAAGAGCTTCAGAGACTACAAAGTCATCATGCTAAATTGGGCATTCTGCAGAGCGTTAATAACGAGCCCACCAGCGGTGGTCAGTAAGATTCGGGGCTCCACGGCTCAGGCCGAGCTCTTTCTCGATTTTATAAAGCCTCTAAAGTATCTATTCGTCTCAAGGGCTGAGGCAGATGTAGAGTTGAGACGAGGGGCAGAGGGGATGTCTAGAGAAGGGGAGGACTCGGAAGGAGAAGGAGAGCCGCAACGGAAGAGGTCTCGATTGGCAGCACTAGAAAATCGAGTGGACACGATGTTTGAAATCTTGTGTGATGAGATGGATGCGATGAAGAATCCACAACGTAGAAATCACCGAACGGAAGCAGATTCCTCTTCGGGTAAAGAAAATGACAGTTTGGATGATTCGAAATCAGTGTACTCGGAAGAGGACAATCGGTCATGGGCAGCTCCAGAGTTGGAGCCATTCAAGTCGAGATCAGGGGACTTGGATTTGTCACTGACTCCTTTGGTGAAAGAGTGTGAGCCTGAAATTCCAGAGCTGGAACCGGAAATCAGAGCGCAGGGGATGGTCTGCCAGAAGCTGGGCTCGGCATCGTGGAACAAGATAAGGTACAAGGAAGTTCAAAAGAGACTACACGCTTCACTGGTGTTTGATGCGTTCAAAACAAATAGCCAGTTAGGGGCCATTGCCCCAAAGTCTTTCGTCCAGACTGTCTTGACTAAGTCAGATTCGTTGGCAGGCACGATTACACATGGCTTGTTGCGGCAAAGAGAGAAATTATCGAGGGCTATTAAATCACTAGTGGACAAGCACCCGCAGATCGGTGAGGATGTCAGAGAGGTTTTCTTTGGGGATTTATCGGTGAAATCCATTTCAGATGATTTGCTCCATTTTACTTGTGCTCGAAGAGCGGAGATTATTGAATGGAGAAGAGGCCTTTTCAAAACTAAAGATCCTCATCTGATGGCAAAACTGGTAGAGATTCCCCCATCGGAAACCCATCTATTCGATGAGAAATTGCTCTCAGAATTCCTGAGCCAACAAGGTGGGATGCAGAAGGTTTTCCCTCTAGAGAAAAAGCCTTTTCAATCAAAAGAGCAGAATTTTTTTCGGGCGAGACAACAAACGAACATTGGCAGGTCAATCCAGTCACAGGCGTCAAAGGGTAAGAATTCGTCGCGGCCATCCTCTGGGAGATACGAGTCAAATTCAACGAGAAGCCACCCAAAAGGAGGTAACTCGAAGAAGAGAGACTTTCGTCCTCGAAGATCATGACTATCCGTTCAAAGGAGGACAACTGGTTCACTTCATTCTTCGGTGGGTGGAGCTGGGGGCACCAGATCATATTATAAGTATTCTGAAAGGTTGTTCAATTCCATTTATAAAAAGACCGCCAACTATCCCCCTCAGCGAAGAGAACGTAAAAAAATACGCAACGAAAATGTCGCGTCAAATGTCAATGGAATTAGAATCAATGATTCTTCAAGAGGTAGTAGAGAAAGCAAAGTGGGAGACGGGATTCATCTCTCCCATGTTTTTAATTCCAAAGCTAGATGGAAAATTCCGGCAAATCTTCAACCTGCGCCGTTTGAACGAGTATTTACAGCCAGCGAAATTTCGTCTACTAAGTCAGCGCAAGATCCCGTCATTTCTCCAGAGGGACGATTTCTTGATGAAGGTAGCCCTGTCCCAGGCATATCTTCATATACCTGTAAAAAAGAGTCATCGCAGGTACCTATGCCTATCTTACAACAGCTGCCTATTCAACATGACCTGTCTCCCCTTCGGACTATCTACGGCACCGTTGGCATTCTCGCGAGTGAGGAATTGGATAGCGGAGGTTCTCCGGCAGAGGGGAATTCAAGTAGCCGTGTACTTGGATGATTTTCTGTTGGCTCATCAGAACGCCGACGATCTCCAGGATCAGATCAAGTTTACCATAAGCCTTCTTCGTTCCTTGGGCTGGGTAATAAACATGCAGAAGTCTGTAATCTCGCCAACGCGCAGAATCGAGTTTTTGGGGATATTATGGAACATCGAGCGAAACGAAATGGCTTTTCCTACCGACAAGAAGGAGAGGATACTCGGTCTCATAGAGGAATTGACAAAATTAGGAGGCTGGAACTGGACACAGGGAACATCCCTCTTAGAGATGCTGAACTTTGCAGCGATAGTTACACCCATGGGGCGGCTATTTAGACGACAGCTGCAGCGAGGAAGTCGCCAATTGTCAGAGATGACTCCAAAGAAGATTCCGCTCAACAGAGAGAGCTTCCTGGACTGTCTGTGGTGGAAATCGAACATTCATCAGACTCGACAAATCTTCCATCCAGACCCGGACATTTTTTTAACGACAGACGCCTCTCAAGAGGGTTGGGGCTTCCAGATGAACGACGTTCACCGAGCAGGGAGTTGGCCAGCGGACCAAGTGAACTGGCACATCAATCGCAAGGTGCTCTACACGATTTTGTTGGCCATCCAGACGTTCAAAGAGCATCTCCAGGACAGAACGGTGATGTCGCAAGTAGACAGCAAAACAGCCTTGGCTTATATCAAAAACCAAGGGGAGACGCGATCCCAAATTCTCCTGATTCTGGTCAAGGAGCTTTCGCTGCTATTGGAAGGATACAGGATTCGGCTAGTACCATTCTATCTACTGGGGATCTACAATACTCTGGCAGACAGACTCTCCAGGAACCTCCCACTTCCAGACTGACATCTCAGCGCCGAGATTGTAGAGAGGGTTTTCAGGAAGTGGGGAATCCCCGAAGTGGACTTGATGGCGACAACTTATTCCAAAGTGGTCCCAGCTTATGCATCGCTGGATGCGAACGATTGAGAAGCGACATTCATCAATGCGTTCAGCCGAATATGGGATGTGATGTTGGCATGGTTATTCCCACCACCTCCACTAATGCCAAAAGTTCTTCAGCACCTGAACTCAGCGAGAGGAATTTTCCTGATAGTGGCTCCAAGGTGGGAGAAAACATTTTGGAGAGGGGACTTGAAGAACAGGAGTCTAGCTGCGCCATTCCAACTGCTGAACCTTGAAAAGCACCTGATGGACATGACGATGGGACGTCCCCCAGAGAACGCCAGGGATCTCGTTTTAGAGGTTTGGAAGGTACGAGGTGGGGCAAACTCATGAGTGGATTAACTGAATCTCAGGTGAATCTGGTAGGTTCTGCCTGGAGAGATTCGTCATGGAAGACTTACTCTTCGGCCTGGAAGCAATGGCTGAGTTGGTGTAAAACAAACAGAGTACCATCGGATAATCCCACTGCCCAGCATTTGGTAGCTTATTTGAGCTTCTTGTTCCATGAAAAAAAGCTAGCCTGCAGCTCAATCTTGACCCAGAAGTTGGCGATATGTTCGCTTAATAGTCCAGAAGGAGAGAGCAGTTTGAGCGCACACCCGTTGGTGAGATCTTTGCTAAAAGCAATTGGTATTCAGAGAGCAAAGTCGCTGAAGCCGTCGAGGTCCACCATCTGGAACGTACGAATATTGATGGAATGGATGAAGAATCATCTGCCTGAGGAGCAGAGCATTTTCCAAGTGTCTCGTTTTACGGCTCTTCAATTGTTACTGGCATCCGGAAGGAGAATTCACGATTTAACATTGTTATCGATTAATCCAGAAAATTGCGTTGTTGAAGAAGACGAGATAGTCTTCTGGCCAGAGTTCGGTTCGAAGACCGACAGACTAGATCATCGACAATCAGGATGGAAAATCAGTAGCTCGAAAGATGAGGTGTTTGACTTGGTTAAATGGCTCAAATTGGTAATTTGTTTGTCGGCCGAAAGGCGCAAAGCATGTCAAGAGTTACATCAACTGTCCATTACGACCAGAGGAGTAGTGAAATCGGCGTCGAGAGCGATTATCGGGGGCTGGATCCAGACGGCCTTCAAGGAAGCGGGAATTCAGGCGAGTCCGGGCTCAGTCAGATCGGCGGTAGCGTCACATAATTATCAGAACCAAATGAGAATGGACGAGTTGCTAATGAGAGCCAATTGGAAAGGAGTAGAAAATTTTTTCAAACATTATTGTAAGAGAGTAGAAGAATCCAAAGATTTGGGACCAAGGAGTTCTCTGATAGAAAGTTTTATACCAGTTTAATACTGGGTTCATTTCATTGGTTAAAAATTGTTATAACTCGTTTAAAATGTTACTAGTGGTCATATGTTATATTTATTCGTTCATTCTTTGAAGCTGTAGCTCAACCAGAGCATTTGAATTGGAATAAATAAATAAAAATATATCTTATTCTCAATTCATGGGATCACAGTACGTTTTCAAGTGTCGGCAGATTACAAACATCTTTCCGAAGCGTCAAGCCGAAGGCACAGACATAAAATAGCAACGTTTTCCACACTGTAGGGAAGAAAACGTATATTTTAGGTCTTGCCGAGGCTTGACCCGAGTAAAGGCTTGCCGTCATTCGGAAAAGTTACTGAAGAAGTTTCGCGTCCCACCGCTCTAGCCGACACTTGAATTTCAGCTCGAAGTACTCTTCTCCCACCATAGATGTCTCTCACGGGGGGGGGGGGGGGGGGGGTCGGGAGCACACATGCATGCGGCGGAGGCGCAAGGTAATCTCCGAAGGGTCAAGCCTCGGCAAGACCTAAAATATACGTTTTCTTCCCTACAGGGTGGAAAACGTTGCTATTTTCGGGCACCTACTAGGTTTTCCTTTAAAGATTGATCGTTCTGGCCAAAAATGACCTTAATTCATCAATTTTCACAGTTGTCTGTATCAACTTTGATATGATTATTTGATGGTATTTTTGAGACCGTTTTATGGGCATCCTCCCACAAAATCTGTTGAAAAATACAGGGTTTTAAAGATTGTTTTTCATAAAAAAAATACACAACATATTCCGTCATGTTTACAATGCCAAAAAAACACGTCACTCGAGAGACGAGGGCTCGACGGATCTGAAGTAAAAATACGATGAAAAAAATTGAACCATTTGAGGATGGTTATCGCAAAAAAAGCAAAAACGAAAATAAATTTCCACGATTTTTAACAATGGTTTAAAAATAGAGTTGCAAAACACCCGGACTTTTTACGTTCGTTTGTTTAGAAAAAAAATTGATGGACAAAAATTAATTATTTTGGACAACGTTGTAGCAATGCTAATGACAGGCAGAATATCGAAGAAACAAAATCGATTATTTCGAAAAAATTGATGGGAGGATACCCTCAAATAAAATTATTACAAGTAAATAAATAAATTTAGAAAAAGTCGAAATAGGCATCTCCAAAATCTTAAGAATTAAGCTCATTTGTTAACGGGACATTTATTTCAACAATACTAGAAGAAAACAGATTAGATCGCATGAAAATTATTTATAATTATTTTTCAACAGAATGTCTTTCATCAATATCTAAAGAAAACACGAGAGGAAGCAAGGAAGTTAAAAAAAATGATGTTTTTAAATAGAAAACATTTTTAAACAATTAAAACATCAATAAAAGTCTCTAAATATTGAGCAATAGAGCTCATTTTTTTTAGTAGAGATTTTTTTCATCAATATCCAACACGAGTAGGAGCAAGAAAAAACAGTTTGCATCAGTCTAATGAACAATTAATCATTTTCAAACATGCTTACAGCACTGTAGTGTTCGTATGCTAGTCAGATATTCACATCGCCGTTTCGCAGCAAAAGAAATTTTAGTTCATACAAATTTTCGTTGAATATTCATTTTTTTTATTGATTAATATATCTTAATTTTCATGTCAGAAATATTAGTCGTTCCAATGAATACTACTTTTTCAATGCATGTTCTGAGTGAAATGATCGAATTTTTTCAATTTTCTACTGAAAAATGAAACTTCACTTTTTTCGGGGGGGGGGGGGGTATTCCGTTTTGCCCGGCTCTCCCTTATTCAAATAGTCAGTTTTAACTTTTTTTTGAATCCAGTATTACTTTGTGAATAACGACAAAACTCTTTTTCGCGTCTTTCGTTGACAAGTAATTTTTTAAAAATCGATAATAATCCGTTATAAGTATCCACGTAAAAGGACAAATACATTTACGAGTCATCTAAGTTTGCTTGTAGAAACAATATAAAATATCAAATTAAATTGGGATCGAAATCCCAAAAGTTTGATACCCAAGATACTTAAGTCGTTCATCAGTCGTTCAGTCGGTAAAAATCCTGCTCCTCATTTTTCTCCGATACAGTTCAGTTTTCGAAGAAAAATATAAGTTACACATTCTTCTCCTCTTACCAGAGAATAAGGTATAACTTTACGTTTATAACAAAATATCAAACGTCTTCATAATGGTATGAACGAGGCAATACTTCACACAATGCTGAGAAACTACAGCTTCGTCGTTTACCAGCATAAGATTCGTAGAATAATTGATAAAAAAAACACCAATATTATTATTTGATCAGAATTACGAAACTTCGCAATTTAATACAAATCTGGAAAAATTGAACCACTTTCGCAACTTTATTTTTACCAATAAAAATTCGAAAAAGTTTTTAACATACTCTTGAAATAAAATATTCTTCGACAAGTAGTCAGACAATTTTTTTTTCATTGCGTACAATGAGTTTGGTGGTTTTTCTAAATGCATGTGAATCCATTTCCTCCTTTAAAAAAAAAGATTTATACAAATTGGATACTTTTATGAAAAGTTATGCGTGTACATACATAAAAAAAAAACAAATAGGTTGAATTGACAACCTTCTCCTTTTTTAAAGTTGGTCAAAAAAAAAGTATCTCGTAAATCATTTAATTACTGGTGCCCTGGACAGTGACATCAAAGCTTCAATATTTAAAAGATTTAATTCGCACATTTCTGGTACCAAATCTCGAATATACTGCGTTAATCGTACCGACTGGAGGCATGATTGGAAAAGTTATTTATCTACTAGAAAAAGTGGTGATTGACATTAAGATGGTTGCTCTAGATCGTAGTCACGATTTTGTCAACGTAAATTTGGAAAACGAATGTGCCATTCGTTTTGGACCTATTATCTGGTCTCCTTGGAAACTTCAGTGGAAGATTCCAAGGAGGCCAGGCCAGACCACCATGCCTCCAGCATCGCCAGTCTTCTCGTATACACCGGAAAAAATTTGAGTGAGTTTATATTTGTTCAATTAAATAATAACAATAATAATTCGTTATTTATTCATTGAAATAGTAAAAAAATATAATCAATATTTAATTGAAAATAATAATTTTTATTTATTGATTTTTTAAAATTTGATTGATAGTTTTTTTTTCAATTTGCATTTTGAGTTAACTTTTGAATTTTCCACGAATTTTTTGCCAACTTTTTTACGGTTCATTTCAAAAACGATTATGACCAGTGATGATAAAAATATTCCGTACGAATTAACCGAGAAATGGACCCTCGTTTCTACTCAAACTTGGCTCCCCGGCTTTGACTTTTTTACTTTTTTCTAATGCTGATCGTTTGATATTCGTTTGACGGTGATTGTTTGATCAATTAAAAAGTTTATTTAATAATATTACCGTTAAAAAATCAAAATTAAAAAACACCTTTAAGTTAGTGTCAAAATTTTTAATTTTAATGCCAACTTGGTTTAATCGGAATCCAATCGACGCGGAATCGTTTGAAGGTGACGAATATATCAATTAAAACGTTTGTTTGATCATAGTTTACGTGAAAAATAAATAAAAAACGATATTCGACAAATTTTCCAGCATTGGTCATATTACCCACGAAAGTTCCATGACTATTTTGAGAATCAATCGACTAATTCGATGACAGTTGTGCACATCTGTGACTATTATCGAAGATTTTTGTAAATAGTATTCTGATCATGTGTAAATAGTATTTTCATATGTATTTAAGATCTCACCACTCTATTGAATTATATATATGGTTTTAAACCATATATGACCAAGTTTCCACGTATTTAAGGTCTTATCACTCTAGGTTTGAATTACGTATAGTTTAAATTGTTTAATTATATATGCTTTTAAACCACATATAATTCAAACCTACGATTAGTCCCTACGGAAATAGTATTTCCATGTATTTGCACTTGGTCATATACTATTTACACTTGGCCATATATGGTTTAAAACCATATATACAATTCAAGCCTAGAGCGGTGAGACCTTTAAATACATGGAAATACTATTTACACTTGGTCAATATACTATTTCCATTTGGTCAGAATACTATTTACAAAAATCTTTGATGACATTTACAGAAGTGCACATCTGTCACCAAATAACGGCGGGTTGTTTGAACTTCTAGGTAGCCTATCAGGCGATTAAAAGTACTGACTTTTGTCGACTTTTAACTACCAGATTGGCTTACCTAGAGGTTGGAATAATCCGCCCTTCGATAACAGTCACAGAACTGTACAACTGTCATCGAATTAGTCGATTGATTCTCAAAATAGTCATGGAACTTTCGTGAGTAATATGGGCGATGCTGGAAAATTTGTCAAATATCGTTGTTTACAATATCTGTAAAAATAAAAAATAAATATATCGATTCCATTTCCTGCTTAAATGATTCATAGATCAGGTTGTGTATTTACGATGTGATTTTCGCGTGTTTTTATTTGACCTATATATATATATATATATATATATATATATATATATATATATATAGTAAAAGATAAAAAGGGAGGAAGATTGCTGGAGAGGGTCTGGGACTCGAGTCTCAAGCTCGAAAATCAACGTAGATACACGTTTTCTCAGACACTCTTGATATTTCGGGAAAACGAAGAGTTACACGTTGTTCTCTGATGAAAAAAGAACAAGTTGTTCTTTTTAGAACAACGTGTAACTTTCCGTTTTCTCCAAATATCAAGCGTATCCGAGAAAATCATGTATCTACTTTTCATTTATCCCTCTTGCACTCTCGCAACTGATAGATCGCCTTAATATCAAGAAAATGATGAATACTTCATTGGAATTGTCAATATTAATCGCAGGAATTATTGACCATAAATCTGACCTCTCATAATCTAAATCAGATAATTATTATTTTATATCGGTTTATCATCACACGGTTTTCGGTTACTCAATGAAATCCCTATTTTTCAATAAATAATCTATTTCAATAATTTATTAGTATTTTCTGTCAAATTATTTCGTTATCGGTTCACTAGTATGTATTGTGCAAGACGCAGACGGCTCTCGACTCACACGAATTTGGAAAGCTCACATCTCGTGGTCAATATCTCAACGTGTGTCTAGTCTTGCACATCTCTCATATCAATCGACCTTCGAATATCTCTTTTATTTTTTTTCAAGCGATAATGTAACACTCACTTATATTTAATGGAATCAATGGATTAATTCTCAAATTATTGCTCATCGTTCGTACTACTAATATAGTAAAACTTATAGTACAATCAAATTTCTATTAATAAATCTTTCACCATCGTTGATAAAATTATAATTTATTGCAGTTATTCACAACTACGTTATGACCGATCAACCTTCATTAAAAAATCATTTTTTATTTTTTTCACGTAAACTATGATCAAACAAACGTTTTAATTGGTATATTCGTCGCCTTCAAACGATTCCGCACCGATTGGACCCGAATTAAACCTGGCTGGCATGAAAATGAAAAATTTTGGCGCTAACTAGAAGGTGTTTTTTAATTTTAAATCTTTAACGTTAATCTTATCAAACAAACCTTTTAATTGATCAAACAATCACCATCAAACGATTAGCGTTGGAAAAAAGTAAAAAAGTCGAAGTCGGAGAGCCAAGTTTGAGTAACTCCAAGTGCACCAAAGTTTCGCCATTTTCGCTAAGAAAATTGGCACGAACATGGGCCTCAAAATGCTAGTGAAAATGACACCTAATACTGCCGACCAAGTTCAAGCTACGAACGATGATCACGTCGTGGAGCATATTTGGAGAACGGAGTTGTTGTTCCATCTGGAGAAATAGATAAGTAGGTTCTGAATTGAGTTTTTGTTCTAACATTTATTTGTTTCATTATTGAATTGAATATTCGGGTTTAGAACAAAAGCGCGAGGTTCATTACCAGAGAAAACATTGCTAAAGAATAAGCACTCGAAATAGTGCGAAAAATGACAAAAAAATGAATGAAGATAAAAAATTGAAAATATTTTTTTTACCTCCAAAAAAGCCGAAAATTTCCATTGGTCGTAACTTAACCGTAAATTGCGTTACATGGATCGTTAAGAGAGGTTTCGAAGCACAGTTTGGTAGATTTGGAGAATAACTCTAGTTTAATCTCCGAATTTCTATTGCTTTTACCTGTAGCAGAGGCCTCTTGATGATCGGAGTATAAAGAACATAAAACTGTAAAACGGGCCAAAATGTAAAAAAAAAAATGTTCTTTCAAAAAGACTGTAAATTCCAAATGGATATTGAGCAACGGTCAAGTTTGCATAAGAGTCGAATTGCCAAAAAAAGTTGAAATTTATATTAAAAGTTTTTTCACTTTTAATATAAATTGTGATCTATGATTTCGACGACACGTAGTTAGAAACTCTTTAGCTTCTCAGACTTAAATTCTCAGACCTGTAGTGTTTCAGATTTTATACACAAATATCGACGAAGTCAACATTTCGAAAGAATTGCAAAGAATTTTTTTTTTTTAAATATTACTCAATTTTTCTACAAAAAAACTGAAAAAACTGTAGAGAATTTCTCCTGATTTTTTTTCAAAATCTATAGAGAAAATCTGCCAAAAAATGACAATTTGAGTAATTCAAAAATTAATGAAGAAAGAATTTCTGTTGTTTTCCAACGATTTTTAATTAATTATTCAACGGAATGAATTAATTATTTGCAACTTTTGAGACTACGTGGATATGAAAGCTAGTACGAATGATAGAATGAAATAAAGAGAACTCGTTATACTTTAAACAAATTTTATCGCACAAGTAATTAGTAATAAACGATTAAAAAAAAGGGTTTCATCGACAAACATGAAACTACGCTATGGAACAAAAGATACACGTCCAAACTTCTTCAGGAAATAAATGGAACCTTAACGAGAACAATTTGTTGGTTTATTGGCTTCTCTCTCTCTCTCGTTTTATCAGTATGCTGGAAAATTCGAGTAAGAATCGCGAGAAAAGGAAAATTCGGAGCTTTGGAATTCTAAATCGGGAATTTCATCGTACATTCGCGAAAAAAAAAGTTACAAAACAAAAAAAACGGTGAGACAAAGTACGTGAATCTACAAAATAATTTCGGACTCGAGTCTCGCGAAATTCAAACTGTGAACTCTAAAAAAATGATTTTTGCATATTTTTTTCTTCGAACTGTTGGAAAAACGTTTTCACAGAAACAAAATTGCGGCAAATGCTTTTTTTCCTGCACATGATTTTCTTTCACGTCCATTTTTTCTTTGCATTATGTTTTCCCTCAGTTTTTAAGTTTTAGTCATCTGTTGTCTACTGCTGAAGATTGAGAAGGACATTTTGGTTCGAAGGCAAATAAGCGACGTTTCTTGAACGCGATAATTGGTAGGCAATGTCCTCGGCAGCCTCGATTCTTCTCAATTCGACGAGACCGTCACCCGCGTCTCCAAGTGATTTCGCCAACAAACTGGCCGCTTGTGCGTCACCCTCGGCGCTTATAATCGACGCTTTCTTCTGCTGTTCCGCTCTTTCTACCAGGAAACGAGCTTTTTCCGCGTCCTGTTGTGCTACTTGCTTCAATTCAATCGCCTGACTGAATTCTTTGCCGAATGTCAAGTGTGTCTGTGGAGGGGGAAAAACGATTAATAACATTAAGATTTTTGTTTTTAAAAAATCCTAATTCTATTCATTTATTTGACAATTTCAGATTATTCAAATTTTTTTCATTTAAAAATCTACATTTTTTTTGAACGGATTCTTGGTTTATTCTCAAGAAAAAAAATGTATATAAATTCTAATTCTAAAGGCTTTGTTTTAATTATTCTAAAACTCTAATCCTTTTTTCAATTACAAAAATTAACAATGTTAAGCTGTGTATTTGCAAAAAATTCTAAAATTCCATAAACTCTATTTTTCGATTAAGAGAAATTTCAATCATAATCCTTTGAGTCTTTAAATGGACTCAAATTTCAGAAATTCTTTTTACAAGACTTTTCAGCAATATTCTACACTTTATGACTATGAATGTGTAAAAACAATTAACAGTTTTTGAAAAATTACGAAATGGAAGAGAAACGATTTGTCCCATTGAACCGATGCAACAAGCAACAAGCGATAAGGTTGTTGCTCGATGCAATAATGCAAATGTATTTACCAATTTGAAGAGTATTGGAATTCTTCTTTTTTCAATTTTAAGCTCGTTGAAGCTTTTTTTCGATTGATGAGACTCAGCAGACTCAAACATTGGATTTGGATAGGATATTCATAGTTTTAGAAATATTTTAATTAATTCATTGACTTTTTTGATGGACTCTATTACTAGGAATTATTATGAACCGAAGAATCTTCGTGAGTAACGAAACGACAGACAAAATATTTAACCCGCGAACAAATTATTTCACATAAAATAACGAGAAAACCATATTTCTTAAATAAGGCATTTTCAAATTGAAACAATTCTTGCTGTTATTCCATCGAATGCACAAATAAAGAGAATATTAATAATTTTTGAGTACGTGAGTAAAAAGAAACAGCTCAAATAGACTGACATCAAAGTTTACATTATTAAAATGCTCATTGCATTTCAATGAGGCAATAGTCTTATTTTTAGTATTTCCTAAAATTTGCATTGTTGAAATGCCACGATATTCATTTTTTTCGATTTCTCGATTTTTTAAATAGTTCAATGTTTTCATTGTCTTAATTCAGTGTTCCCTTTAATTTGGTGCATTTAGACTATGAAAATGGACAAAATTTGTTTAAAATCCTCACTCGAAATTTCTAAAGGCGCCGAAAATTATGAACAATTTAAAAAAATAAGAAAACAAGAAAAATAATTTCAAATTGGAATCTCATTAATCAAGGGTGCACATGCTTTTCCGTTATAAAATTTGTGGTTGGAAGTTTGGAACGTAAAGCTCTAAAAATGCAAAAAAATTATTTTTTTCTTGTAAAAGAACTTACGATAGAAATATCATCGAGGATGACACCAAATTGGGATGCCCTTTCGGTAAGATCTTCGCTGACTTTTTGGGACACCATTTCACGCTGGGTGATTAATTCACCAGCGTCGAATTGTGCGACAACGGCTTTGAGAACTTCAGTAGTGATGGATGGGAGAACCCTTTCGTCGTAATCGACGCCAAGAATCGTGTAAATTCTGGGCAATGAGTCTGGTATCGGTCTGAACAATATACGGAGAGTGATGTTTACATTTTGTAAGTCTTTACTGCCTGTCACAACAGGAACATTTCTTGGCCTTGAGCGGATGTCAAATATAATTGGTTTTTGTATCCACGGTATGAAGAAATGAGTTCCTTCACCTACTACTGCGTTTTTTACTCCGGCAAATCTGTCAAAGATTACAGCCCGGTGACCACCATCGACTGGGGAAAAAAATCGAAAATTGCATGACAACATTTTTAATTTCTTTTTTTTTGCTCATAATGAATAAAAATGATTTTTTTTGGTGATAATTGTAAATACCTTTTGGGTTGTTTTTACTCTAGGGGGTAACTTTGGTGCAAATTTAAGAAGTGTTCAACTTTTTGCAATTCCCTCTAAACAGTGTCCTGTTGAAGTGATTTATACAGTAAATCATATTTAAGACTGCAGATTCCTGCGTATAAGTTTTCATTCTGATGTTGCAGAAATGCAAAAATCTTCTACATTTAGACCAGAGTTACTCTCTTTCAACTACATAATTTATTAATTTGCTAATTTATATATTTTATTTTATAGAATGATATAATTTAATAATTAGAAGTACATTTTCTATATACAGGATGAGACAATAACTATTGATAGATTAAATATCTATAAACCGACAAAGTTTAAGTGGAAAGAGTTCTATTGAAGGAATATTCTACTAAGGATAAAGAAAATTAACGAAAGTACTGACTATTTAAAAAATATTTAACACAAAATTGGAAAAATATGTTGACTCCAAAATTTTGGAGCAGGCATATTTTGGAGCATATCTTAAGATAACAATCTTGTCAAAACATTTTTCTATAGAATTTTTTAAAATTTTTAGGATAGAATCACGACACTACTATATAATTATGTGCAAAATTTCATAAGGATTTATCATCCCATATTCGGAATATTGGAGACCAAAGATTGCACAGTTTTACATGCATTCTTATGGGGAGTGGTAGAAAATTTCACATTTTCCGTAATAACTCCAAAACTTTTCTACAGATTTTTTTTTTTTAATTGTCATTTAAGAATATGTCTACTCTACTCTAAATATGTCATCTTTAATCTTAAATATCAGAGTAGTCATGTTAAAGAGTAAAGACATTATTTATTTTAGAATGGAGAATCTAAAAGCAGACAATGTAGAAGTTTTCATCACTGGAACACAGCGAAATTTTATGCAGTTCTAGATATATCTGCCATTCCACGCTACGATAATTGATTAGCATTTTTTTGGGACCCAAAAAGTACATCAGTGAAGAAACTTTGAACAATTGGAAAACTGAGGAATTTCATGAACAAAAAATTAATTTTCAATTGTGCATTTCCATGCAGCAAACTTCAAAGCCGTTGCAAGTTGAAAAATTAATATTTCTTTCCATTTTTTTTATACAAAAACTAACGTTTTTGTGCTATAAACAGTTCTACAGCAGAGAGGCTTATATTCAAGTTTTACTCCAAAAAAATTTGATAAAGACTTTGATTCGCTTACTGACAGATTTGGCCATAATTATATAAACAAATTCTATGAGCTTCCATATTAAAGTTTTCATCATTCGATCTCAGTGGAAGATTTCAAAAAATTTATTTATATAACTTTTCCTTATTAAAATTACCCAAAATTGATTTACTAATCTCATACTTCCTCATAATGGCTCACTGCCATTTTTAGGTTTCCATAAAAAAATATGCTCCATTTTTAGAGTCTAAGATTACAAAATCAATTTTTTATACCATAATAAGGAATCAAATTTTGTTACATTCCAATGATGCAAACTTCAACATTTTTAATTACTGTGATTATTACAGATCTTTGTTTTCCAACACATGTTACAGATATTTGTTTGTACAGATTTGTTTACCATTCCAGACTGCAAAAATTGCCTACAACTTTTTTAGGCATCCAAAAACTTAAAGAGCAAAAAAACTTTGGATAATTTAAAAAATTGAGGAGTTTGAATTTGTTTATTTCTTTGAGCTCTCATTTTATTCGCCATTCTAAGTTATGAAAATTTATGAGAATTTTTTTTGGGTCACAAACATTGAATTGGTCACCAGAAACTGGTCAATTTTAGAAATTGTAGAATTTTATGAGCAAAAAATAGAATTTTTGCTACGTTCTAAGGATGCAAACTCCAAAATCATAAGATGCTGGAATCTTAATATTATTTTCAGTTTAAATAACATTTTATTAGTAATTAAGGATTTAAGAAAACCTACCGTTGTAAAGAGCAGAATTAATGACACTGCCAGTGAGAGCAACGCCAAGACCCAACTGGCCCATTCTATTGAAAAAGTTTGATGCCATGTTTTCCTGAAAAGGCCCGCAGTAAAAAAAGAACATTAACAATAAACAAATTACAAATGTGAGAAATCCTCGTGTAATTCTAACCTAAATTCGGCTCCCCCGGAGCCGGCACCTGTTACGTAAAAAACCTGCATTAACTATTGGCAAATTCGGACATAACCTAAAAATTGAAAATTTACGATAACTTGGGATATGATGCAAGATTATGTGAAAAGTTGAAATTCGATGAAAAGCACGCGAATAAAAGATTCAACTGCGAATTCAGCGGTTCGCGATTCTTTTTTTTCTTCTGCTAATTCATGTCGCAAGAATCGAACTCTGTTGCAGATTTTGTGATCGTCCTTACAACGAAATTTCACGGAATTATTCCCTTTGTTTATATAAAATTGACACTTCGTTTAAATCACTTACGAAAATTTGTTACGTTCCTTAGGAGCTTCACGTTTTTTTTATTATAAAGTAAAAATGCAATTTTTCCAGTTCCTCGTGCGAAATCACACACACAAACAAATACGAATGCCGATAAGAGGGAAAAGTGGGCTTGCTCTCCGGCCTCTCCGCGAAGAACTTACGATCGATGCGCCGCTCTCCTTCGGACGGCCGTTATGTAAAATGTCACGTAGTCAGAATGGCGCGGTTACAAACATTATTGGAAAGCTTGTTTTTAGTAGAAAGTTTGTTTTTTAGTTGAAAGATGTTTTTAAAAATCATCGAATTTATCGTATTTGTCCAGTTTAAAATTTTTTTTATAATCGAATTTGTCGATTTTTTTCAAATCTTCGAAATGATCAAATTGATTGATTTTTAAATGCATTCAAATGTTACATTGCAAATTTCGTACAATTAGAAAATGTAATTGTAATTATTTGTTCGACTAGTAAACACATAAATAATAATCGATGCTTGCTATTTAAGGGCTCCAGTAGCTTTTCTTTATCCCGAGAAAATTTTCCAATTAACACAACTTCATGGTCATTTAACGGACAACACCACTGTGACGGCTTCAAAAAATCGATTTTTTGAAAACCATTTTAAAAAATCTAAAATACTTTTAAGATTGAAATGCCGTTGGACCCAGGTCGAAAAAATAATTATTTTCCTAGATATTGAATATTTTGTGGAGCGGTGCAGCGGTCCGCGACGCTCGAGGTCCCAACTTTGAACGCGTTTTTCTCAAAACCACTTTTTTGAGTGCGGCACGCAGCAGAACTCGAGCAATTTTTATCCGATCGACTTCAAATTTTTACTGTATCAATAAAAGTAGATTATCTAGAGAAGTACATAAGATTTTTTCGATATCTCAATAACTATAAAAGTTATAGCCTATTTTCGACGATAAATTTTGCTCAAAAATCATTCTTTAATTTCAAAGGCGTGCCTATTTTTTAAAAATCAATATTTTTCCAAATCCCTATGTACTTCTCTTCAAAATATCATATTATTAACGAAAATACTCGGTATTTTTTTCAGATCGACGGTGAAGAGAGTTCTGCTGCGTGCCGCGAACCACTGCGGAGATGACAGCACCTGACGCGAGAGCTTCCCCAGCGCCACCATGCGGCGTGAAAAATGTGAAAAAAATGTTTTTTGATACATTAGTAAACAAGGAACAAAACCCAAAAAAAATTTTTCGAATATCTCTTTTTTTCCCACAAAAAAAAATTCTTGAAAAATGTGAAAAAAACAGGGGGTCACAGTGGTGTTGTCCCTTAAAAAGACCAAAAAGTTGTAGTCTATGAAATTGAAAAAAAAAAAAATTGGATGAGTGCTGGTTGCCGTTTTGGTAAAACATTTTTTGGCTTAAATAAAAAATAAAACAAAATATTTGCTTGAAGTTGACAATAAAAACTATTGTTTTTCATAGCCGATATTTTGTTTATGCATTTTTCTCAAATTGCATGTATTTTCATTTCTTCGATGTTTTTACCATAAGAAAAGCCCATAAAATTTCGTGAAATTCAAAAAGAATTCTTCTCTACGTGACACCGTTTGGTTAAAAATAATTTGTTTCTAATTTCCTTAGTTCTTGTAATAGGAAAGACCGTATCAATTGTATAAAACTTTGGGTTTTTGTTGCAGTTCAATTTCACGAGCAAATATTTACACCAGCGTGGAGGCATGCGGATTTCATCGGTCTACCTTACGCAGAGATCATGATCATTGAAGGGTTCACCACCTTGGCGCTCGGAAAAATAGGTATAAAAATATTTTTTTTTTGACGCGATTATTAAATTTATATAATAATTTGTATTTTTCATAAATACTTTATAGTTTTATGAATATATTGAAAAAAAAACGAATAAAAAAAAATTTTTAATGACGGAAATATCTTTATCTTTATCGTCTAGTCTTTTCAAACTGGTGGATGAAATATCTCGAGATCTGCCTAACCAATTTTGAGGAAATTTATACCACATATTCTTTATATTATTATCTAGGAAGTTGCATAGGATTTTTTTGATTGGACGTCGCGTAATTTTTTATTAATGTTTAAAACTCAACATTTTGATAAAAATCAGAGTTTTTTTCAAACAGCTGTCATTTCTACGAAATTTTTTTTTAATTTTTTCTCTACGCCACACTTTAGCTATTATTGTTCTTTACAAGAATTTTTTTTTTAATTTTCAGACGATGCCTGAAAGAGACAAAAAATCCACCATCAGCAAGGATTTTTAAAAGAGGATCCTACGACTTACATCTCCGCCATTTTTTAATTTTTTATTTGCTTTTTTTAAATTTGTTCATAAAACTATAATGTATCTGTGAAAAATAAAAATTATTTTATACATTTAATAATCGCGTCAAAACAAATTTTATTTACCTATTTTTCCGAAAGCTAAGGTGGTGTAACCTTAATATTGACTATATATTCACATTCATGTACATTATTTTTTTATTTAAAGTATGTTCAATAAATATTCAAACTTCTGAATACTTTGTTTTCAATCTCCCTTGAAAAAAAAAAAAAAACATAAAAACCCTTTATTGTACTCTACACTGAGAAAGGCCGTTGAATGCGAGTTTTCTCAATTGATCCACGATTTTGTTCGGTTGTATCAATTAGAATTTATTGCAATTGTTATTTTTTTGCATATTTATTTTATTCAGCAATTGTAATTGTTTAAACAAAATGTATTGTTTTTTTTGGAATAAAAAACAAAATAAAAAATAAACGCCCCCGGGTGGGCTCGAACCACCAACCTTTCGGTTAACAGCCGAACGCGCTAGCCAATTGCGCCACGGAGGCGGATGCCATGCAATTCATAGATATTTAACAAAACATAAGCTCCTTTCCCATAGTTTTCGATATTATATTCGGGAAACTTAAAAATTTAATAATCAATATCATTCAAAAGTATCACTACAATATTCCAAGTTCTAAAGAGAAACAGAAAAGTAGAAAAAAAGTTAAGGGCAAAACGATGATTAGTTTTAATACGATGAAAAAAAAAATCTGATAAAGACGATTAGTGTGAGAATAAGAGCCCCAAGCAGATATCGAGTCTCGATAAGAAAATTCATCCTACGTACGATAGCATTTATTATTAGTCGATAACCACGGTGCTAAAGTGACAGTTCTCGAAAATCTGGAGGCAGGATTTTTTTCCCTCGAAATTTCGAAATTTGTGAGAAATGGCTGACAGAGCCGGTGCAAACAAATCATTGTACTCATTGGTGATTTGATTTTTATTAACACGTACCCTAATGTATATAAAGAAAAAAAGCGAAGAAATTAATTATTATAACAATTATAAATCAATTTTTAATTATATCAAAATTGTATGATGTGAAAATATCAAGGAAAATAATTTTTAATTAATTTAATCAAGGGTGATCACGTGTGGATAAAAAATATTAAAAATGGAGAATTCGACGTTTCATTGGCCGGTAAAATTGTCAACAACGATCGAAAAGGAATTAAAATTCGTTACGACGATGGACAGGTAAGAAATATGGGAAAAATAATATAAAAGTTAGTTTTTTGTTTTTCAGGCATTGCAATAATTGTTCTCAGTGGCTATCGTAAATGCGAAGTACTATAATCTTATCGTTTCATCTCTCGTTGAGTCACACGCGTGTATCCATATTTTTATACATGTGTCCACGAGTTTCCCAATAACTCATATGAGGATATCTCTTTTTTTTTATTCAACTTGACCTTCTTTAATTAAGGATGGTTAAAACATAATCGGAATCACAATTAGAAAAAAAAAATGGTTTCATCCTAATTTTGAGACTTATTGATTGAACAAATTTTTCAAAAAACTCGCTTTATTTTAGATGTTATTTGCTTCTCAACAATAACAATTTCAGCAAAATAATTAACACAGTTTTGCTGCAAAGAATTGTTAAACATACCATCTAATATTTTTTTTCATTATATCAAATGAATTCGTTGTTTTTTAAAACGATTTATTAATTCCTGCACAGTTTTTCTCTTTGTTTATTTTTTTTTTTTAAACCGAAAAAATGAACAAAATACCTTGACACGTGTTTGTGAAAAGATTGAATATTACATTTAAGAAGTTTTTAACTCCATGTTTCTTAAACATTCGAGAAAAGAGACTGTTCCAAAAAATTCAAGGCTATTTGAAAAAAATCAAAGAATTTATGATATACTAATTGATAGAATTCGTTGATTTTTTAAATGCTTATGAGATTTGACGAATGATTTCCTTTTGTTCCTTTTTTCGAATTATAAAAGAAATGTTGATATTTATCGAACTGTCCGTCCAAGGACTTCGATATTTTTTGAACGTGATGTTGAATCTTTGAAGAAAAACATATGTAGAATTTGTGATTTTGAAACGCAGTTTTTCAGGATTTAAAAAATTGTTTTTGCCGAACCAAGAAAATGTTGAGATAATTGTAATTTTCAAAAAAGTTGATCTTTAAAAAAAAACCAAATTTTTCGATCATTTTTTCAACAATTTATTGTTCAAATACTTTTTCCGAAAATCTTATACATTGTTACGATTAAAAAACGACGTTTATAATAATTTCAATATGGCAATATTTTTTTTGATTTTTCTTCAACCAATAAATGTCAAAATTCTGGTCAAATCAATGTGCTGATTGGGTACGCGTGAAGAATCTTAAATCGATTTTTTTTAAATTTCTTTCAGTCCAATTTTTTTGAATATTAATCCAAATTTTTCGATTGTTCCATATGAATGATTTTTGAAATGACTTTTTGGCAGGAAGAAACAATCGTTGAAAGTCGGATTCTCAAGACGATGCATTCTACCTCGATCAATGGTGTCGAGGATTTAATAAAACTTGGCGATTTGCAAGAGTATGCAATATTGAAAAATTTGCATACGCGTTACATGAAAAATCTCATTTACGTGAGTTCATCTAAAATATATAATATATAAAAATGAATCAACAGCTAATTAAAATTGCTTAATTAAAATAATTACAGCTACAAATAAAGTAATAGTTAATTTTTATTGATTCACTGAATTATAGTGCGAAAGTTAATTATAATCAAACTCTAACAAAAAGGTAATTAATCTTCATTTATTCAATAAAAATTATGATTTTTTTTCTAATATATTTTTTTTAACATTAAGACATATACCGGAAGTATGTTGATAGCGATAAATCCCTATTGTGTCCTCGACATTTATACTGCGAAAGAGATCGCAAAGTATAGAGGCAACAAATTGGGTGATGGATCACCGCACATTTTTGCAATCGGCGATAATTGTTACGCCGAAATGAAAGTTTCAGGCGCTGATCAATGTATAGTTATCAGGTGAGCAAAAAAAGCCATAAAAAAATTGAATTTTCTCATTCAATTTTCAACCTCTCAGACTTTTTAGTTTTTTTCAATGCAAAAACTACATTTTTTAGTTCAATTTCTATTTAAAAATGTTAATTTCATCATCAATGTTTTTTTAATTAAAGTGGCGAGAGCGGAGCTGGCAAAACGGAGAGTACAAAATTAATTTTGCAATACATCGCAGCAATAAGTGGCGAGCACTCTTGGATAGAGCAACAAATTCTGGAGGCAAATCCAGTCCTCGAAGGTTCGATCTTACTTTTTTTGTTACAATGACTCCGCCATTTTGGAAAAAAATTTAGTATTTTTAGTGGTATTACTAACACTGATTTTTAACGAAAATTATAATGCCAAAAATATGTCAACGAACCCTTCAAAGAATAAATAATTAAATGGATTAGTATACAATGTTGTGTTTTGCTACAGGAAATGAATTTTTCGAATGTTTATGAATGGTTTCAGAAATCTTTCGTTTGTTTGTCCTTGTAAATTGAGCACAAAACCATGAATTCTTAATTTTTTTTAGCAAAAAGATTGAACATTAATTTGAAAAAAAATTCAACTCAATAATAGATGAGTTCCTTCAATACAGTATTTTTAGAAATTCTGAAAGGAGAAATTCCAAAGAAGGAAGAAAGAATTCAAAAACAATATACGCGTATTAAAAAAAAATCATTTAAGCAATTCTCGGTTTAAACTTTTTGTTAATTTTTTTTGCATTATTATTAAATTAAACGTTCCGAGAAACGCAGAGATGGTTTAATTTTTTCACGCTTATGAAATCGCCAATTCCTGAAACTCTGATAAAAGAATAATACAAATAAAGTAAGAATAACGAAAAATAATCTTCTCCCTGGAAACGTTCGTGAAAAATAAATAATCTAAATGCACATTTTTCATTAAACAAAAATTCATAAAAATAATGAACTAGCTTTTGGGAACGCAAAAACAATGCGCAACGACAACTCGTCAAGATTCGGCAAGTACATTGACGTTAATTTCAACAAAAATGGTCTTATCGAGGGTGCAAGAATCGAGCAATATTTGTTGGAAAAATGTCGTTTGGTTTCTCAATCGAAAGGCGAAAGAAATTATCACATTTTTTACTCCATGCTTCGTGGATTATCCAAAGAAGAAAAGAAGAAATTATCCCTCGATTCGGTTTTGGATTACAATTATTTAAATGGGGTAACAAAATGTGCCGTCTTAATTTTCAAATAAAAAAAAAATCAATATATAAATGAAAAAATGCAAAACAAGAACGACTTTAAAAAATATTGACAGGATGGCGAGTGTAACAACAGAAACGATGTCAAAGAATTCGCGGATGTGAGAGCAGCCATGAAAGTCCTTAATTTCAGTGACAATGACTTCTGGAACATTATGAAACTTTTGGCCGCCATATTGCACATTGGGAATCTCAGTTACAAATCCGTGATGATTGGTAAATCGGCAAAAAAATAAATGAAAATAAAAATAATGTAAAACAATATTCGCAATTCGGAAAAATCTGTTGGTTTTAAGTTACAAATCTGTTGCAATTGATAAATTTGCATTGAATCAAAATTTAATCAAGTTATTATTTAAAATAGTGCATAAATTATACGTTTATGTTTTTGCTAATTTAATATTTTTATCACAGCTAATATGGACGCCTGCGAAATGCAAGAAGAGGGACATGCAAAATCAGTATCGGATCTTTTGGGAGTTAATTTGCGAGCTCTTAAAGATGCGCTGACGAAAAAAACGATTTTTGCTCATGGAGATCGAGTGGTAAAATTATTAATTACACTAGGCGACATTTTTATACCTTTTTTTCCTACAGGGAAGTAACTAGGTGTTTTTGATAGATTTTTTCGCGCTGAACACGAATTTGGCCGCCATAAGTGCCTATCACGCAAGGTTTTTCAGCAAATTGAAGTAAAAATGTCGAAAAAACGTGTTTTTGGTCATATTTGAGAGTTTGTAACGCATGACCGCGATGTGCTAGAAACTTTTAACAAGTTCCAAAATAGAGCTGAATTCTTGTACTTTTAGGCGCAATAGTTATAGATTTTTTCCCACATACCGTTGGAACATTAAGTAGTTCGATAGAGTTTGACCGAGTCCAAATGTAATCCATTTTTGCTTCCTCATAGAGGAAGCTATGTGACGGTGAAAAATTTTTTTTTCCAGTTTTCAATGTCAATGTGCTCAAAATGTCCCAAAATATCGAAAAATCATATCTAGAAAAAATGTCCGGATGTGTGTGTGTATGTGTGTGTGTGTGTGTGTATGTTATGGCACTGCAAAATTCAAACGCTTATAACTCGAAAACGATTTGAGATCTGGGCTCCCGTTTTGCACAGATGTTAATCTATACAAGCTTTTCATTCTCTGATAATTTTGTCAGAATTTCAAAAAAAATACGAATCCTACGACGTTTTGAAATTTTCAAAAAAAGGGTGTCGACGCTCTAACTTCCGAAAATTTAAAGATTTATTACTAATTTTTTTTTTATAAATAGATTATCATAATAGGAAGGTTGGTATTGAATTTGGAAAATATCGGTTGAGCGGTTTAAATTTTATGATTTTTCGAATTTTACGAAAATCTGAGTTTTTCGAAAAATCGTCTAACCGCTTTAATTTTTGGAAATTTTGTAAGATATTGTGTATAAGTCTGTACTTCCAATGCTGAAAGCTTCCTCTATGAGGAAGCCAAAATGAAAAATATAGCACCTCATAGAGTAAGCCTTGAGCATCGTGCATCTAGAGCATCTTGCATCATGAGCATCGTGCATCTTGAGCACCGTGCATCTTGACCATCTTGAGGAAGCAATTTGCAAATTTTAATTTGCAGCATTTTTTTTTAATTTGTTAATGGAGGATTAAATTACAAAATTGATTTCAAAAATCATTTTCATTGAAAATAAAATTTATCAAATCGCGTATACTCTTATAAATCATCTAAATGACAATTAAAATTAAATAAAATCTTGGCCTGACTCATGTAGTAACAGATCCGTGGATCAGTGAGAATGTAAATATAACCTCGAATATTTTGCTGCACGATGAATTGATTACGAGCTCCTTCGGGCAGTTTTATTAAAGAAAAACAACTTAACCAACGTAAACGTTCACTCGGAGCTCTAGAAACATGCAATGAGTAGAAAAAATTTGGAAATAAATCAGCTGGTGGCTAAGAAAGACACTCGTCTAATTGACATTTCGTACCGGCAGGCATAAATGAGTCACTATCTTGATTGTTTACTGATTTCCGAGAGAGAGAGAGAGAGAGAGAGAGAGAGAGAGAGGGGGGGGGGAGGGGGGGGAGAGGGGGAGAGAGAGAGAGAGAGAGAGAGAGAGAGAGAGAGAGAGAGAGAGAGAGAGAGAGAGAGAGAGAGAGAGAGAGAGAGAGAGAGAGAGAGAGAGAGAGAGAGAGAGAGAGAGAGAGAGAGAGAGAGAGAGAGAGAGAGAGAATTCGACAGAATTCTGCTAGATGTGTAATTTTATTCGCGATTTCTCAATAATTATAAGGTGAATCCAATTCCATTTCTCCAAGAAGATGCTTCACATATCGTAGATTAGAGCAATAATTTTTTTTTCATGGGTTGCACGATAAATTTTTGAGTATTCTCGAACTGAAAGTTCTAACCTATGCTATCGTCTGCGTTCTGATATGGTCGCAATGTATTTTCAAAAGGTAATATCTCAAAAATTACACGGTAAAAGGAGTTAAAATTTCATCAACGCGTAAACAAAATTATCTTCTCTCGATTCCATGCAAAAAAATATATAGTCACACGTGGACCCCAACTCTACCGAACTACCTTAATAGTGTTTGTTCGTAATTTCGCGCGAGCGCGAACATACATCGTCTATATAGGCTTGAGTGTATTATTACAAATTATATTTAATGCATTGTTAATAACGTTAAATAAACTAAACTTTTGCTATTAATATGGAATATCATGTCATAAAATGTCTGAAGCTTTTTTTTCGAATTTATCACCAAACATTTTCTGTCGGGTAGAATGTGAGCTAAATTATTTCATCAATTAATTCCAGAAAATTGTTCTCTGAATAATTAATAATATATTTGATGAAAGTAGGGCCCTCCTTCCGGCTTCAAAATTTGACATTATCTAAATTTTTGTTTATTTCGCAACATCTCAAAACAGGTAAGAGATACGAGAAAGTGGAGAAAATTTTGGGGGTCTCCTAAAAGTGATTGTTCTTAGACAGCCTAATCACATATCTACCATAAACTTCCGAAATTTTGTGCTGTCAAGCTTGAATGCATGTGCGCGCTCACGCAAAATTATAAATACATACTATCAGTGTTCCAACGGTACTCAGGAAAAATTATAAATATTGTACTTAAAAGTACAAAGTTGAAGCTTTATTTTGGAATTTGGTAAATTTTTCTAGCGCATCGCGTTCATGCGCTATAAACACCCAACTATGCCCAAAAATACGACGTTTTTTCGACATTTTGACCTCAATTTGCTGAAAAATCTTGCGCGATAGGCATTTTAGCGGCCGGATTCGTGTTTAGCGCAAAAAAATCTATCGAAAACACTTAGTTACTTTCCTGTAAGAAAATTGATGTTGATTAGTGTTATTAACTAAATCATTATATTATATTATTTAATTATTATTGATCAATTATGGAAGCAATTAATCGATTACACTAAATAATATTAGCTATTTATCAATAACATAATTACTTGTAAATTAATTTTCGTATTAATAATAAAGCTTCAATGAATTTAATTAAAAATGAATCATTTAATTAATAATAAACACCTAATAATTTAATTTGCTGGATGAATGGCTAGAATATGTGTGTATTAAATATTTTTTTATTTTATTTTTTTATAAAGGTTAGTAATTTATCAAAGGATCAAGCTTTTGAAGTGAGAGATGCGTTCGTCAAAGCAATTTATGGTCGTCTGTTCATAATGATTGTCGACAAGATAAACGACACGATATTCAAACCGAAAGATCATAAAAAAAGTTCAATCGGTATCCTCGATATATTCGGTTTTGAAAATTTTCATCAAAACAGTTTCGAACAATTGTGCATTAATTACGCGAACGAGCATTTGCAGCAATTTTTCGTCAAGCATATTTTCAAAATGGAACAAAAGACTTACTATTCTGAGGGCATATCTTGGAAACATATTGATTTCGTCGATAATCAGAGCGTTTTGGATCTAATTGGGGTCAGGCCTGTTAATATCATGGCCCTCATTGACGAAGAGGGCAAATTTCCACAGGTTGGTACAAAAGAAACCAAACTAGGGCACAATGGGACACTCAGAAATCACAGGCTAGAGGGACAAAAAATGACGTTGCTGTAAAGAAAATTGAAAAAAATTAATGTCAGTCAAATTTAATGAATAAATTTGATGGAGTAACAAAAAAGATCCATTAAAAAAAGTGGTGTCTTATCATTCCGTTCTGTCTTATTCCGGTCCAACCTTATTTTCTATGCCGGTCCCTATTTTATGATTTTTTAAAAAATATATATGAAATTTTTTGATATTTTTATATTTTTTAATATATATGCATTTTTTTGATATTTTAATTTTTTAAAAATATTTGTTAATGCATAACTTTCAGCTGGACTCTAGTACGAACCTACATTTAATAAATTGTTTTTTATAAAAAAAAAATAAAATAATACATTTAATATTTTATTATTCGACATCAGTCCATCGTAGAATGTGTTACATTTTTTAAATGAAATGCAATGCATGTTCCGTACGTCGACGGTTCATTTGAATTATTTGCCCAACTAATAACAAATACATTAAAATTAAATCAATTATTAATTATACGAAAAAAAAAATTAGAAATGTTTTTGACGATCAAAATTATACTTTGTCTTAAATTTTTTCTAAATTATGTAAAAATTACGATAATTATTTTAAAAAATATATGTAAATATATTGTATTTCTTTGGCAGGGTACAGACGAGACCTTACTGGCAAAAGTGAATCAAATGCACAGCAGTCACGGAAATTACGTAAAGCCAAAATCGAGCCTCGAAACCGCTTTCGGCATAAGACATTTTGCCGGTACGGTTAATTACGGTGTCAAAGGCTTTTTGGACAAAAATCGTGACACTTTCTCGGCGGATTTAAAGCAACTGATAAACATATCGTCCAACGATTTTATCAAGTCGATTTTTACCGAGGACCAGCTTGCAACCGGTATTGACGGTAAAAAACGATCGTTAACTTTGTCGTCGGAATTTCGAAGCTCTCTCGATCTGTTGATGAAAACACTGGAAAGTTGCAACCCATTTTTCGTCAGGTGCATCAAACCCAATGAGGAACAAAAAGCCGCGGTAATTTATGTAACATATTTAGAGATCGGTAAAGAAAAATTGAAGAACGTTAACAAAAATCGTCGAGCCATCTTTTTCAATCAATAAATAATTAACAATATTCGGAAAAACGCAAACAAATTTTTAAAGATCAGTAGAAGAAAAATTTGGGATCGGCAAGAACCAAATAAAGATAGGTAACAAAAATCGTTAAGCAATAATTTTCAATCAAGAATTAACAATATTCGACCAAATTCAAGCAAAATTTTAGGGATCGGTAAGGGAAAATTTCGAGGCGGATGCACAAAATTTTGAAAATCGGTAAAAATAAAGTGTCTTTAAAATAGGTAAAAAAATCGACATTCTCAAAAACTCTTGGAAACGTCGTAATTGTGAATACATAATTAAAAAATGTCAAAAAACGGAACAAGGGCAAACCTTACTCTAAATATCTAAAGATCCATCAAATTATCTAAAGTATCTTTAGATGGATAATTAACACAAGCCAAATAAAATCAAACGAACGAAAGTAATATTTTGAAAATCGGTACAAACAAATTAAAATCAGTGAAAAAGAAGTTTAAGCATGTACTTTTGATTAATAATTAATACAACGTAAAAAAAACCTGAAGAATATTTTGCACATCAATTCAATAACCCACATCGATTTTTAAAAAATCGTTAAGCAAAAAATAATCAAATTAAACAAAAAAGTGCTAACGAGACTAAAAATAATTTTTAGAGATCATTGATAAAAATGGTAAATAACTTTTTTTTAGCTTTTCAACCGTGCCCTTTGCTGTCGTCAGCTGAGATATTCAGGAATCATGGAAACAGCGCGAATACGACGTGCCGGTTATCCGATTCGTCACGATTACGACGAGTTCGTGAATCGTTTTCGTTTTTTGGCAAAGGGAATTTTCACGGGTACAAAATCGGATCCCAAGCTCGTAGCTGAGAACATTTGCGCCAATGTTTTAGGGAAAAACAATCTCGAATATCAGTTGGGTCGTACGAAAATTTTTATCAAGGAAGAACCCGACAAACTTTTGGAGCGAGAGAGAAATCGCGTTCTCGATGAAAGTATTTTGACGATACAAAAATGTGTGAGAGGCTGGATCGCCAGGAAAGCGTACGTATCGTTCATTCATCCGGATTAAATTCTTTTCTTTTGTTATGTAATTTCCAAAACATAATTATCATTTGATAATCATAAAAAAATTGATTTAAAGTGCTAGAGAGATAAGCTATTCTGATCAATTATCTAGAGACGCGGCAGAGTCCTTTTTGTTACGAATTAAAAAGAAATATTTAATTTAAAGTCAAAACTGTACGCGCGCTTCTTTATTTCGTTTACCATCTTGAGTTTTTAAAGTCCTATTCCTTAACTTTTACCCCATTTAATTCATTAGCGTCAGAACAGATTTCTCAACAAGAAAACCATTTAAAAATTGTGCTTTTACCATGTTTTTCTACGAACTCAAAGACCTCAGTCTGACAATGAGTCGCAGACCATTTCAACTTAAGGGGGGACCTCGGTGAAATGTTCAAATCCTCGAGATCTTTCCCGATTATGTTAATTCTTTGGTTGAGTATTTCTGCTAGCTGGAAACTAAGAAATAACTGTATGAACCGTCTCGCTGAACTGTATTCTCGGTCCAGAACGAGAAAACATAAAAAAATGATTAAAATGCCTAGGTTTTTGTGGTTGACAATCTCAAATTTTTGAACACATTTTGGTAAGTATTATGAACAAAAAGATGAATCCGTTTTATTATTCAATCATTTTTCACAGAATTACAAATTTTTTTTCGTTTAATTGAAATTCTTTTTGTTTCAAATCTAATATTCTACTGTTAATGAATTGCTTTTATAGTCAATTGAATGATTTTGAGTTTGATTAATTTTTATCATTTTTTTCAATTATTTATTTTCAAAATTGAACTACTTCAAAACTAACATCGTTTGTCACTATTCTCACACTACAGATCACGTTGTTAAAATTAATAATATTTAATCAATATAGTTATATATTGCTGATTCGTTAGTATAAGTTATTCGTCACGTGGCAATCTCGTAATGTTAATATTCAATTGAATTTTTCCGATTTACGGGTGTAGAATTTGATTTTTCGAAAGTTGCTAATGACTTTTTTCGATATGCATGCTCGTTCCCCTTCCAACTCCTCTCCCCCCCCCCCCCGCCCATGGACAAAATGGTCGCCCCCCTCCTTAATATGAGAAGCAGATCATTTTAAATCTAGTTAGACTCAAAAAAATCGATTCCCTGTAGAGTATTAGATTTAAAAACAAAATTAATAATAAAAATTGACGAAAAAAATTATAAGTCTGCGAAAAATGTTTGGATGATGAAACAAATACTTATTTTTGTTCATAATACTTACAGAAATATGTGAAAAAATCGGCGATTGCGAACGACAAAAACTCAGGCACTTCAATCATTTTTCGCGTTTTCTCATTCAAGACCGGAAATACGGTTTGACGGAGCGGTTCTTGCGGTTATTTCTTAGTTCTAAGATAGTAGAAACACTCACCTAAAGTTTTAGCATAATCGGAAAGACCTCAACGACTTGAAAATTTCACCGAGGTCCCCCCTTAAGGGTTAATGTCACTCTAGCAGTCGAAAAAACAGCCTAATTTTAAATATTTTTTATGGGAATATGGTTAATGAAAAAAAATCGATTTTTTTTTATTTAGCTACAACAGAAAACCAAGTTTTTTTGAGTTTTATGTAAGATTAGATTGAGGAGTACGTAGGGAAATTTGAAAATACATTTTTTTTGTGAAAATGGCGCAGGTTTAAACGAATAGTTTTGATTTTAGGTGAAAAATTATATCATTAATTGTTTATAACATAAAAGTTTTCAAAATAGCGACAAACTTCTACGTCCGCAACTCATATAATGTAGTTTTCAAGCTATGGTGAAAATTTCAAGTGGATCAATGGAGATTTATTGGAGTTATGTTTTCGTTCAGTTTGGAAAAGGGCATTTTTGAGAAAAACACGATTGAAGGTTTACATAGAAGGTTTACATAGGAAGCGCGCTAGAAGGTGCTTATCTACAGCTCACATAATAAGCAATTAAAATTTTCTCCATGGTAAAACTTATTGTACCTTATTTATAAGATCCTGAAATACTATTGAAGCAAAAAAATAATTTTTGCATATTTCCAAAATTCTAGTGGCATTGCCCTTACAATTGAAAAAAAAAATTCCTGCTAATTGATCGTGTTTTTCAAAAAGAAATATTGATTAGCTAAATTGGTCGCAGATTGTCCTGACCAGTGTTTTTACGTATAAAAAATTAAATGTATAAGTGATAAAATTTGAGAATATACGATTTAAGGGTCACATGTTTGAAAAATCCGTCTATTTTTCAGGTATTCCAGAATGAAAAAATCCGCAATAATCATACAAAAAAATTGGCGAGGTTACGGCCCGAGAAAACGATATCGAAAAATGGTACATGGTTATTTGCGATTTCAGGCTTGTGCAAGATCGCGAATTCTCACTCGGGATTATCAACGAAAACGAAAGATCATAAGAGCGTTGCAGGTATGAACAAAAATTGGGCAAGATTAGAGAAAACCGATTTAAAGGTTTGTTGTAAAAAAAAAATAATGTGTAAATTCAATGTTTGTACATAGTTTCAATGTCAACAGTATTTAACAAAAAAAAATTCAATTTCAATGACGATATCCATTGTTTTTTAGAAATGCGAGACTAATTGAGGGAAAGTGCCACACCTTGTATATTTGTATATGTAATAGGCCAAACACGATTTTAGGACAAACTAGTGTTTCTTATTATATTTGTTTACGACTAACTAGTTTTGACTACATCAACTTTCCGCACAAATTAGTCCTTTCTACACGACGATTAAGGAAATTCAAGCGAATCTAAAGATAATCGAAAATTTCAACTTTGAGGGTTGAAATTTGGAAATATTATAGAAAAATATACCGTACATCCATCACCGGAATTATTTTTGGATCCACCGTCTAGTTGTCAAGGAAACAATTTATGAAAATCACATTTTTTGAATCTTTATACACAGGCTCTTATGCGATTTTCATAAATTGTTTTCTTGACAACTATTACGGTGGATCCAAAAATAATTCCGGTGATAGATGTACGGTATATTTTTCTATAATATTTTCAAATTTCAACCTTCAAAGTTGAAATTTTCGATTATCATCAGATTCGCGTGAACTTCCTTAAGACATACTGGTTTTTCCTTCTCGATCTTTAGGACAAATTAGTTTTCCTTAAGGAGGTTGGATCACGAAATCAAAATAATCAGAATTTGATAAAATTTGGTGATAACATTCTTTGGCTCCAAGTATACAAACACAATTTTTTTCAAAATTTTTTACCACATGGTTATCGAATAATTGAGCGTTGAATCGAAGTTCTTATGCACGAGATGTGTAACTGTATATATATACTCTATGTTTAGCAAATGTTTGGCTAAACACGTGAACTTTAGTGTTCAATTACTCGAGAACTATGTGGTAGAAAAATCTAAAAAAATTTGTATTGACATATATATTTAAAAAAAATACATTACCAAATTTTATTAAATTCTTATCATTTTGAAATTTTTAATGTTTTTAACATGGTTTAGCATGGCAACATTGTATCGTCGCGATCCAACCTCCTTAACCTACTTTTTAGGAAAAACTAGTTTTTTTATTCAATTTTCAGGACAAACTAGTTTTTCCTACTTTACTTTTAGTATAAATTAGTTGTACCTACCTGATTTTTAATTTTAACTAGCTGTGGGATCAGAAAAATATAAGTTTGTCCTGAAATCGGATTTGGCCGGTACAATAAAACGGGAAATAAAATGAAGAATTGTGTATTACAGGCTCACGCACGTGGATACCTCGTTCGGAAACTCTGTGAGGAAAAACGTCAGGTGAGAAAACCACAAATAAGTGATAAGAAATTTAATTGCATCGGTTGAAAATTTTAACAAAAAATTTGCAAATTTTTACATCGCTCTAAAGTCAAAAAGTTTCAAAGTTACGTTTATTAAGCACAATTCGTTCATAGTGGCGCAAAAAGAAAATGCGAGAAATCGAGAACTTGCGAAGCAACGAGGAAATTACTATACAAAAAGAGGGGAAGAAAAATTGGGCAGAAATTTGCCGAAAAAATTATGAGCAAAGAGTGACCGAAGTTCAGCGTCTCGTGGCCAATTATGACGGCAGAAAAGAAATTCAACAACCTACCAAAGAATCTGAGCGCAATATCGATGTAATGTTCGAGTTTTTGGAAAATGAACCCAAAACACCAATCTCGAAAGAACTACCTGGTGACATGTATGCGGTGAGTCAAGAAAGTTCAATTTTTGTTTATGTTTTGAAAATAATAAACGAAAATTTTAATCATTAAAAAAAAATCATTATTTGTCTGAAGCTCTTTTATTGGTGTTCCTCTTTGAAGTTTTATTCGATCAGAATTTTTATTTTTCATCAGGTGAAAGGAACGTGTTGATGTTTTTAAATATTTCTTATTTTTCACAGAATTTTCTCTCTGTATTTTAAATTTGGAGCGTTTTCTTAAAAAAAATGCCAATTCCATTTCTAACAAATAATAAGTCAAACAATTATTTGTTTAAACAATTCGTAAAGAAACTTTGCCGTTATTACTTTTGAAAATCGACGTTTACAACATCTCAAAGGTGGCCAATTTTTCAAAGATTTTTAAGGGCGAAATTACTTTTTTTGCCGCTCAAATGAGCCTTTTTTGGGATTAAAAAAATAGAACTGTGCAATCAATTGCTTCGAAATGTTCACTATATGTTTATTCATATTTCACGTATTTACAAAAAAAATTTTCAATCATTGCCATTACAAATTCTGCCTGGTGACCCGCTTCGCCCATGGCCCCGCGCAAATTTCCGCGGTCGCTGGTGTGCACGATTTCTTCGCTTCTGGTAGTCTAAAAAAAACGAAACGATATTTTAGCTACTACACATGTAGTTACCGCTTGACGATCCAGCAAAAAAAAATTGACGATACTTCAAGAAAAACGCGTTTAAACGCAAAATTTTTAATGCAAATGATTGAACTTTTTTTTTGTAAACACGACATTTGAATAAACATCTGCTGAAAATTTGGAAGCGTAGTTATATTTTTTTTTATTCCAAAAAGGCTCATTTTAGCAGCAAAAAAAGTGATTCCCCCTTAAGAATCGTGAGGTGTCGCAATTCTGATCAAATAACGTTGTTTGTTTCTATTTCTTTTTATTTATATTTTCGTTTAATCGATTTAAAAAAAATCTTTTTATTCTTTTATTTTCTAATTTATTTGAATAGGAATATATAATAAAAATAGAAAATAAACAACACATTTTTCAGGATCTCGCCCGCGAAGAGAAGAATCTCGATGACTCGACGAGTTTTCTCGAGATACCGATCGAAGAAAATGGCAGCATTGATTTTTCGTCTTATCACTTTGGAAAATTCGCTGCGACTTATTTCGCTTCTAACGTCACGCCTCAATATTCAAAAAGGCCATTGAAGCAAGCTCTTCTTGATTTGCCATTGCCAGCTGATCAAATGGTACGTTATTTTATTTAAAAAAATTAAAAACAAAATAAAAACATCTTTTAAACAGATTAACAAATTTTGGGGGCTGTAAAAATAAAAATTTGAAAATTGTTCGTTTCCTATTCGTAACAGTCGGCCCAAGCTTTGTGGATAACGATTTTGAGATTCATGGGCGATCTTCCTGAGCCGAGAAATCCGATCGAGGCGCCGGCTAACAAAACCGTCATGTCCACAATTTCGGAAACCCTCTCGAAGAGTTTCGCGAGATCAAAAGATTTTGAGGACATGATATACCATGAGAGAAAGAAAAGTATTGTTCGAATGACCTTGAAGAGGCAAAATAAGCTTCACGAAGACGTTAGAAAAGGTAAACGTTTTTTTTTAATAAAAAATAATAATTACAATTAAAAAATAATATTTATTCAATAATAAGAATAATCAATCGATGGAAATTTTAGTAATTAGCGACGTGAAAAAAATCTGATAAAATGATACCAAAAAATTATGAGTAAATTCTTTAAATAAAAAATTGTCCATGAAGTGATCAGTTTTTTTTCGTCGTGCAGAATAAGTTTTCTGGTTTTTCGATTTAGGGGCGAATTTTTGCAAACGGTTCTCATTTTTGGATTTTTTTTTGAAAATCCCTAAATTGCGTAAAAAATCGTGACATATTTTTGTAAAATATTTCATGCTGAATCTCAGATGTTTCCAAATGATTAAACAAGCAGTTTCCTCAAAATTGAACTTCTGGGAATTCAAAAAAGGAATTGAAGAATAAAGGAATTCACAAATATTCAAAATATCTGAATTTTCATTTTACACAACGAAACAAATATGATCCGCCTATTTGATGAACAATTTTTTGTTCACGAATTGTTCAATAATTTTTTGGCATTAATATTAAAAATTAAGCTCACAACATCTTAAAGACAGCTAATATTTTTGAAATAAAAAAAAAATAAAAACGTTGCACTTTAAAAAATTTCTTAACAAATATAGATGAGTTTCTTGATAAATTAATGTTCTAGGAATAATTGAGGACGAATTTTTGAACAAAACGTATGAGAATTGGTTGCAAACACGTCGAACAAATCTGGAGAAGTTTCATTTCGTGATTGGTCATGGTATATTGAGGCCAGAGCTTCGGGACGAAATTTATTGTCAAATAGTTAAACAATTGTGCAACAATCCATCGAAGGCTTCGCACGCCCGCGGCTGGATTTTGTTGTCACTTAGTTTGGGCTGTTTTGCGCCAAGCGAGCGTTTCATAAATTATTTAAGGGCTTTCATAAGATCAGGGCCACCGGGTTATGCACCTTATTGCGACCGCCGATTAACACGAACTTACAAAAATGGCACGAGAAGTCAACCGCCAAGTTGGATCGAACTGCAAGCGACGAAAAGCAAAAAACCAATTATTCTTACGGTCACTTTTATGAACGGTGAAACAAAAACTGTGGAAGCTGATTCGGCGAGCACGGCTCGAGAAATCGTCGATATTTTGGCCAAAAATATTGGACTCGTCGACACTTTCGGCTTTGCTTTGTTCGTCACTCTTTACGACAAAGTTTTGTCCCTCGGAGCTGGAAGGTATGATTTTTTGTTTCGAAGTTATCGATTGATCGACAAAATATTCTTTATGGTATCTTATTCTGCTTTTTTAAATTGATACTTGCGATTTTGCGAGGTTTGGTAATGGGAAGAATTTTTTTGAATTTCGGAACCATTTAATTAGCGGGAATTTATCTATTTTTGAGAATAATCGAATAAATATGAAATTCGAAAACCTTCGTGACATTATATTAAGGTCCAGTCCAAACGTTAGAACTTGAGAGTTATCAAAAGTTTCGAAAGGTCATTCTCCTCGAATTTTACGTGCATACGAATTTCATTGTGTGTTTGCGTTAAAATTAATGCAAATTGTGAAAAATTACGAAAAAAGTGAAATATTATCAAAAAAATCGATATATTTTGACAAATAATGTTGGAGTTGTTCAACATTTGAAATTTTGGGATAAATCACAAGAATGAAACGATTTTTGGAAGCAGTGCAAAGTTACTATTCAAGTGCCACGAAAAAAATAAGAATTTTTGAAAAAACTTGTGTTGCGTGAACGAACCATTTTGAATTTGTTCAGAACCTGAGATTTAGTTTCGAAAAGAACAAGTTCATTTTTGCAATGATCGGAAGAATAATTAAAAAACATGAAAATCTGGGCAATTTTGCGAAAAAAAACTAAAATGTTGGTCAGAATTTGGAGACTTGCTTAAAATCAGAAATTTCGAAACTTTCTAGACGAACGACTTTACATATAATTTGAATTCAGCACGAATACTGCTATTAAGAAGTCATGAAAAAACGTAAAGTTTTCAAAATTGTTAGAGATCACGTGATGGACGCGATATCCCAATGCGAGCAATACGCGAGAGAGCAAGGACAATCAGAACGTTCAGCACCATGGAGGCTTTTCCTGAGGAAAGAAATATTTGCGCCTTGGCACGATCCAGCGATAGACAAAGTCGCTACGGAATTGATTTATCATCAAGTGACACGAGGACTTAAATATGGCGAGTACAGATGCAATAATGTGAGTAATTTTGATATTAATTGTATTTCCTTAAAATTAGAAACAAAAACTAAACAAAATCCACAATTTAATTGAATTAAATTAAATTAAATTTTAATTTAATCAATTATGACTTTGAATATGTTTTGGAAGATGAGCACTGTCAAAATGATGTGGAAAAAAATGTTTCTTTTTTAGGAGGGTGCTATAGCTATGCTAGTTGCCGAACAATTATACATTGATCATGAAAAAGGTCTAACTGCTGCAAATTTGAAGAGCGCTATGCCTCTCTATATACCAAACCATCTTCTTCAGGGTGTGACCAAAGAAGCGTTACCAAAATGGGAAAAACTTACGTTGGAAGCTTATCGAAAGGTTATTATGACATTAAATACTGCGTATATCAATTAAATCGACAATTCATTTTTATATATTTCTAGTTCTTTCATAAAAAAAACGGCATAAATGTTGTAAAAAAGTTGAGATAAGTACATTTATTCCCCCCAAAAAATTGTTCCGATAAAAAATCCCTCCCTAAGCACAAAATCCCCACAAAAAATTATAAAAGCGATTTTCTACCAAACAAAGCTATCCTTGCAAAATTTCTCTCATTCACATCAAATCTCGAAAAAATTATAAAAGAGCCTCACAAAAATTTATCAATCAAATTCATAATCTCACAAAAGGTGCCAATTCGAATCTGACCAAAAATTAAATCTGAACTCCACAAAAAGTCATTAAATAAATTAAAACTACAAAAGCCTTAGTAATTAAAGACATTAGTAGTCAAATACATTAAAACCTATCAATCTCTAATAAAAAATCTTTCAATTAATTGAAAGTATATTTGCCCTATAATACAGTTAACAAGAACAAAAATAAAAGATTAGTATGAAAAAAAAAATCCCGATACAAAAAAAATTCCAAATGAAAAAAATTAGATTGAAAAAAAAAATTCAGCCGAAGTACTTGGTGAGATTTTTTTTTTATTAATTCACATAATGTATCACTCATGGTCACGAACTCGCCAAGTACTTCAGCCGAAATTTTTTTTCAATCTAATTTTTTTCATTTGGAATTTTTTTTTGTATCGGAATTTTTTCTTCATATTTATTTTTTATTCTTGTTCTTGTTGTGTAGAACAACTGTAGTATTGTAGGACGAATGTATTTTCAATTAATTGAAATATCTTTCATTAGAAGTTAATAGATTTTAATGTATTTGGCTATTAATGCTTTTATAGTTTTCATTTATTTAATGACTTTTTATGAAGTTTAGACTTAATTTTTGGGCAGGGTTGAATTGTAATCTTTTGTGAGATTATAATTTCATTGATAAATTTATGTGAGGCTCTCTTATAACCTTTTATGAGTTTCTAATTTATTGAGAACATTTTTGTGGGGTTTTTCTATAATTTTTTGAGAGATTTGATGTCAATGAGAGAATTTTTGCACGGTCGGTTTTTTGGGAGGAAATCTCTTTTATAACTTTTCATGGTTTACTAGATACTCCGGTAAAATTTCCTATTTTGAGCAAGAAATTTTATCTAATTTTCATGAAAATTTATGTTTTGCTCAATAATAATCTCAAAAAAAGCAAATTGTCATCGAGTTACTGGTACTGCAAGTAAATATTTAAAATTTAATTTTCTCCATGTGGAACGGTGAATCCTTTTAATATTTGGCATGTAATCACATCGTAGTGTTCTGAATGCGTCTTCGGAATTGTTGATAGAATAATGCTTCGGCGAAACAACTACCTTAAATAAATAAACCATGCATAGAATATCAACGTGATCGAGTCAGCTCCAGTGTCAAAAGCAAAGGAAGACATAGTCCAATTCGCCAAGATTACATGGCCGATATTGTTTTCGAGATTTTACGAGGCCACGCGAACTTCTGGCCCGGCGCTTCCGGTCAACAACGTAATAGTAGCGGTCAATTGGACAGGGATTTATTTGGTGGACGATCAGGAACGAATGCTCATGGAATTATCGTTCCCCGAGGTCATCGAGGTCACATTCCAAAAGTAAAAATACTTCAAAACGAAATAGAATCCATTTAAAACGGTTTTTAAAATGGTATTAATTATTGTTCGAAATAATTGAATTTTTTTTTTCATGGTTGACAGATTCAATAACGCTTCAATGGGAAATTTGATGATTACTACGGTGCAGCTCGAAGAATATGTTTTTCAAAGCCCAGACGCAGAAGATCTCGCCTCGTTGGTGAATTTTTTGATTGATGGATTGAAGGAACGATCGTGCTACGCTGTTGCCATTCAAGACTACATGAATGGTGGTAAAACATTTTTTATTTATTTTTTTAATTATTGATGAGATGTGCAAATAAGTTGTAACCATTTTGAGCAACTTTTTAATTATTTGTACAGATTTTAAAAAATGCTAATCTTAACGGGACAGACCTAGTTAGAATTTTCGAAAAATCGATTTTTTTTTATTTCATTTTCAAAAAGTAGAATCTCTTACGAACATTTTCCGCCCAGGTAAATGTAAATCGGACCATTATTCGCCGAAATACAAGACTTTGTAGCACGTCGTGTCTGAGCCATAGGTAAGCAGGTAGCGGACTTCAAGTGCGTTTTTCTCGAAACCATGTTTTTGAAGTCGGTGATCACTGTAGCTCGAGAACGGCTTTACCGATCGGGTTGAAATTTATATCACTTCTTCTATACATGGTAGTCCTCCATATGAACGAAGGATTTTTTTTTTGGATAATTATTTTTATTTTTAATAGCAAAAAATGGAACTGATATTTTGGTCAAAAAAACACTTTTGACTTTTAACGGCCGCCATTTTGTGAAAAATGGAAATTTTTCAAAACCCTTCGTTCAACTGGAGCATTATATCATTAACTAAAAATCCCCTCCGTTTTTTTTGTTTCAGATGAGCCGTTGCAGCGTGAGCTTGATCACCGCAAACCGTGTTTTTTTTTGCAGCGTCCTCGGCAATTGACGGTCACCAGCTTATTTCGATATGTATTGCGTTGAAAAAATTGCAACATATACATTACATATGTATCTTTTAAACGGAAGAACTTTTGTTGTGAATTATTTTATCGTTTGACCAAAAAAAAATCGGAAAAAAGGCCTTTTTTTTGACGTTCCAACTAGGTCTGTCCCGTTAAGCGGGAACGCCATTGTGACGAGCCAAAACATTGTCAATTTTTGGACATTTTTTTCACAGGTATAAATAATTATCCGAGGATCGGGTAAATGGTATTTTATTGAGTATATATTCATCTATTTTAATGACATTTTTTTATTAAAAAATATAAAAAAAATACAAGTTTTTTTTTTATTTCTCGAAATGGCGGCGGTTAAAATTTTTTTTCAACATGTTTTTCGATTTTTACACCTTTTTTTTGTTTGAGCGGTCTTAAAAAATAGTAATTATCAAAATTTGAAAAATCAGCCACGTACAACCTTAGTCACTACGATAACGAATATTTGAAAAAAAAAAATCAAATCGGTTCATTGGTCTTCAGGTATTCGCCGGGACAGGGTCGCAAAGAATTGTTTCGAGGAAAACGCGTTTAAATTTTTCGTTGCTTTTTTCTTGACATAAAATAAGGTGTTAACTTGAATATTGATACTTACTTTTGACTTGAACATTTCGTTTACCTAATTTTGAATATGTATATTGTAAGAAAAAGCAAAAAAAAAAATTTAGAATTTTTTGACCCGTCACAGTTGCGTTCCCCAATTTGTCTCTCGTCAAATTAATTCGTTTTTCAACGCACGATATTTATTAGAAACAAGTAGAACTTTTTTTCACCTCTGATATTTTTTTTCGTTGCAATGAAAGAAAAAATTGACATAAAAAATAATGTGAAAAGGACGAGGATTAAAAAACAATTGACTCTAGTGACTCCTGGCGTTGGCGAGACTCAATCTTACTTGCCGCTTAGACGAGGAGATTTAATTAAATTATCGTCAAATTACACGGGCAATCGTCTTGTTAATTTGATCTGGGGACATGGCGAGTGCAATGGCGTTAAAGGCGAATTTCCAGCGGAATGCGTTTATCTTTTGCCTACTATTGCAAAGCCGTCGCAATCCATAATTGTAAGTATTTATAAATTCGTTTAAACGAATTTAATATGTACATTTTCAGCAAAAAATTCGAATTGAAGTGATTTTTCGTTCTCGGTCCCTTGAAAAAAAAAAAAAAAAAAAAAAAAAACAGGAAATAATTCATTCTTCTTCGCGTTTCAATGAATATCGACGTTTACTTGTAGACGGTCGCAAAGCTTAAATATAGGCGCGACCCATGATCGGTATTTTGTTTATTATAGATGTGGAATATACACTACTATTTTTGACAATTTTTTAAGGGACTTTCAACTCATCAAATCCCGGCCCTCCAAAAGTTAAAATAAAGCCAACATTTTATTAAGAAATTGTTGAAACGAAAATTTGATTAACAAAAAATCAGATACGTTTATTTTTCACGAAAAATAAATTGTATTCACTTTTTTTCGTTAGTTACGAATTTTTCAGGAATTATTTGGCATTTTTGATTTTTTTTTCCAACATATTGAAAACGGATGAAAAATCTGAATTATTTATTGGATGTATTCTAAAGCCGCCAATTTCTAAGATTTTAAATCTCTCAAGTTTTTAGCTGGACAGCCTTGTTAATTGAAAAAAAAAATTAATTATTAAAAAAATGTCCAGAATTTTTTCAAAACGGATCACACGGCCCAGAGGAATATGGAAAAACGTCAAAATCTTCGAAACAGTGAAAAACCTCACGTTCACACGTTGCGAAAATTCGCCGAAGATAATTTTCGGGCGAGTTACAACGTGACGTTATCGAGAGGCTCGAGTATATCTGCAGCGAAACGAACCGTGCCCGAAAAATTGTGGAAACACACGAGAACACCGATAAAGGCGCCTCATCTCGCGAAAATCTGCGAACGCGAGGACGATCTCGCTCAACAGGCGGTGGGCATTTTTTCTAGCATACTCAAGTACATGGGTGATCTACCGAGCAACAGACAGAAACTCGCTACCGAATATACCGACCTCATTTTCAAACCCGCCCTTGAGCACGTAAGTGGAAAAAACCATTAAATTGCAACCTATTTTCTGAATAAAAACAAACATTTTACTCACATTTTTATTTAATTGCTATCATTAATTTTTTTTTTAATTTTTATACTTATTTGTTTCTGCATCTAAAAAAATTTGAATTCATTTTTTATTTATATTCATTACATCATATTTTTGTTAATATTCTTTAATATTATGTCCCCGAAAAAATAGAGAATTTATTATTTCTCTATTCCTAAACAACTCTATGGTTAATGTCTCTATTAGAATACATCTGTATTCATAAATATCTCCATTCAAAATAATTATGGGTAATTAAACTGTGTTCATAAATAACCCTATTCTCAAATATCTCTATGTAAAATCATCTCTATTCCAAATCATCTTCATGTTGATTTATCTCTATTCAAAAACATCTCTATTCGTATACAACTCTATGCATAAATATTGTCAAAAAAATCTCTGTTCTAATTCACCTCTATCCATTTACAACTTCATTCCGATACAACTTTATTCATGTAAAACAATCGAAAATCAAGTCGTGCTGCTATTTTCAATTAATTAATTATCTGATGCTAATTGATAAAATGTAGCAACGCAGCTTGATTGTCGATTATTTTACACGAATAAAATTGTATCGGAATGAAGTTGTATATGATTAGAGTTGTATACGAACAGAGATGTACATAGGTGCATAGAGATGTTTTTGAATAGAGATAATTCAACATGAACATGATTTGGAATAGAGAAGATTTACATGGGAGAATAGGTTTATTTATGAACACATTTTAATTATCAATAGAATTATTTTGAATGGAGATATTTATGAATAGAGATGTATTCGAATAGAGATATTAACCATAGAGTTGTTTAGGAATAGAGAAATAATACATAGGATTGTCGTGCTGCCAAAAAATTTCTTTAGTTCAATTTGAATACTTTTTAATAAAACATAAATTTTGTGAAATTGGCCTTAATCTTCATTCTTTTTTTAATTTGTATTTCTTTTTTTTCTGTACTATATTTTGATATTTCGGATCCAAGTATATAGATTTAGTGAATTTTTAATGAATTCAATTTCTTCTTCATTGCTCTCCTTTTACTTTTATAATATAAAATTATTTTGTAATATTCACAATTGAGTTTTATTATTTCCCATAAATTCTGAATGATTAAAGATTGATTAATAACATTAATTAATAATGATAATGACTTTGGCAATCAAAAAAGTTAAAAATCTAAATTCGATTGCTATCAAAAGGTAACCGGCTGAAAAAGAGGTGTATTTTTGAGAATTTTTATTTGATATATTGAATCGTGCTATTACAAATTTACTTCGATAACTTTATTAGCCATATCAAAGATTAGAAAATAATAATTTTTTTATATTTTAATTTTCCACAATGTGCGAAGAAAACCATTAATTGAGCAAGACAAGTAGCATAAGTACCATAATAATTAGTGGAGGAAAAAAAATCAATTTTTCAAATTTTCTTTACTTCAAAACCTAGAGAAATATGTAGCCGTTTTTTGAAGTATCAATTTTTGACGAAATAGCGGAGTTTTCAAAATAAACTTCTCAGTTTTTCACAAAATATCGAGTAAAATCAGCTCTAACTGACAAAAATGAAACTTATTTTTAAAAAAATCCTACGTATATCAGTAGTAAATTTAATTTTTTAGATACAGTCAAAATTTAAAGTAAATCGATTAAAACTGTTTGAGTTCTACCGCTTGCCAACTTCAAATCAACGGTCTCTTTCACGCTGCTGCAGATCCACGATATTGTACAATTTAATTATGAAAAAAATTATTTTTCATACTCTTCGACAAGTCTCATGACGTTATTCAATTAATTGTTTAATAACAGGATCAAAAAAACCTTCGAATATGGATCTATTTTTCAACCCTTAATTTTGATTCTTTAAAAATATTTTTAATTGTATTGCGCGCCTCTTCGTCGAGATCATTATGTAGTACTCTTACGATGCACCGATGTCGTCACAATTTTTTATGTTCAATTGTTTGAACTGTCCGTATCCATGACGATCCGTATCTCATTATTCTTCTTTGTGCCGATCAAGTCACACGTTTTGTTCAGAAATTAAAAAAAAAAAAATGGGAAAAAGAAAACGCAGACATCGCTCATCGAATGACGATAACCGAGAAAAAGAGTTACAGAAGCGGATAGAATTGTTAGAAGAAGAGATTCTAAGGCGGAGAAGAAAAGATGACAAAAATAAGCACAGTAAGTATGCAAGGGTTCAGGATTGAAACAGCGGCATAACCTTGCTTGTTTTTTTCATTCGGAACGGCTATAACGATACATATATCGTGGTGCCAAGAAAGATAAATGGTTTTTCTTGGTCCAACCAATAAACCATAAATGTGTATCATCGATGTCCAACATCGTATGGTACATAATTCTGTACGAAATTCCGTACGCGGCTCATCTCGTAATCGTCCAACGGTTACGAAAGGTAAATGCCAAATGAGCAAATACCGAAATGCTCCACGCTGCTGTACAACCGACTCGTGACAGCATATAACAAAAAAAAACAAAGACGACTGTCCTAGTCTCTTTCTACGTTTATTTTTGTTCTTCTTTTCATCACAACAGATGATGGAAGATACGTGTCGAGAAAGTCATCGTCATCAAACAGATCACGTAATCGATCTCGCAAGAGTGATTATCATAACTACGATTATGATTCCTACGGCTATGGTTACTACGACTCGAGGGCGTTGCGTAGTCAATCTCACAAGAGAGACTACCTTAACAGTCGCTGTAGCGACTACGAGAATCGATACAGACACAGCTCGTATTATGACAACGATAAGTACTCGGATTACAGTGGCTATAGTAATTATAGACAGAGACGTCATTCGCCTACACATCGTGGATCGATCTCAAGGAACGGATCACCGGGAGATGTGCGTTGTTCTCGTACTGAAAATTCTCCTTCACCTGAGTCGTTAATAGGGAAAATCTCTCCCAAGATAACGAAGGATGACGAGAATTCCTTTACTGATGTAGCGGATAACGGTGATAAGGGTGCAGGCAGTGCAGAGCCGTCTGCAGAGCTCACGACACAAAATGTTCAAGACACTGAATTAGAGGCTAATATTCTGGAGGTTTTTGGTGAACGTGCCAGACCCGATCGAGTTCTAGCGTCAGCAGTTTACAGTCATCTCGCGGCTATTTGGGGCAAGATCATCGAAAAAGGTTTACCGGATGAGGAACGTAAGGCGACCTTGAAAAAGTTTGCACCTGCAGAAAATTGCGTTTTTATCGATCCCCAAAATTAAATTTGGAGGTTAAAGCAGCCTTAAACAATACAATCTAAAAGAGAGATGAGAGAATTGTTGAAAAACAAGAAAAGCTCGCTGCTTCGTTTGCCGATGTGAGAAAGACTACAGAAATTCTACTAAAATCAAATCTCTCCGAGAAGAAACAATAATTGGAACCACTTATTGGCGTTGCAAAGCTGCTAGCTGATCTCCAACACGACGAAACGTCCAATCGAAGAAGCTTAATTCTGAAAAACATTAAAGCATCCTTCAAAGATACGCTGAAGGATATGTTCCGTCTGACGAGTGGCTCTTCGGAAAAGATTTGAGTGATAAAATGAAAGCGGCCAAAGATTTACAACGATCGACAAAAGATCTCAGACCGTCGTTCAAGCAATCGTCTGATCAATGAAAAAACTCAAAAAACTCGAAGGGCTCATCTCGCCAAGGACAGTAAAGTCGAATGCGTATTCGAGGGAGTGGGGGGGGGGGGGGATACAGATAGAGTTACAATCGGAACAACAATTACAGTCGAGGCAATAAGTCCACTTCTCGTGGGAGGAACGTGTTTCAAAAAAAAGGACCAGATGAATGCGAAGAAGAACAATTAAACGTAGGTAAATTCACTGGTAGATTAGCTTATTTCAAGAAAAACTGGGCTGAGATAACGTCAGACGAAACCAAACTGAGCTGGGTTACAGGATACAATATTCCTTTCACATCTGAGGTATACCAACAAACCTCATCTACCAAACTGCCTTGTTCAAATCATGAAAAACATTTAATCCAAGAGTAGATCGAAGTTTTGTTGCAGAAGGGCATGATACGACGTTATGAACCTGAGATGAAACAATTTGTTTCTAAAATTTTTCTTGTACCGAAATCCGATGGATCACATCGATTTATCCTTAACTTAAAACAGTTGAATAAATTCATAAAGACGGAGCATTTTAAGCTAGAAGATGGAAAAATAGTAAGACAAATTTTGACCCACGATTGCTTCATGACATCCATTGATTTGAGGGAAGCATATTATCTAATCCCAGTCGCGAAATCTGATTGAAAGTTTTTACGATTCATTTTCCAAGGTGTTTTATATGAATTCACTTATATGCCTTTCGGGCTTAACAGGGCTCCATACATGTTCATAAAGTTACTGAAGCCGATAGTCTTGTATCTCAGAGAGCGCGGCTATTTGTCTGTGGTGTACTTGGGCGATTTATTATTAATTAGAAATTCATATGCAGAGAGTTTGAAAAATACTCAGATGACTAGACGATTACTTGTGAAATTAGGATTTATCATCAATGATAAGAAAAGCCAAGTTATTCCTTCGCCATGATGTAAATTTCTCGGGTTTATTTATGACTCTACAACAATGAGCATCGAACTTTCTGGAATAAAAAGGGATAAAACTGGAGAAAACATCGATAAATTTAATCAGATGAGTCATTTCACAATTCGAGAATTCGCGGGGTTTATAAGTATTTTAGGTTCGAGTTGTACAGCTCTAAGATATGGTTGGGTTCACATGAAGAATTTTGAGAGAGCCGAATTTTTAGCGCTGAAAATGAATGACGGTAATTTTGAGGCGCGTATGGTACTCGGGAACGAACTACAGACGGATTTTGAGTGGTGGAAGGAGCAAAGAAGAACAAGCTTATCATATCAATCATTTGTAATTATTGTCGGCCTTCTTTGCCTTGAAATGTTTTGCGGAGAATTTGAAAAATTGCGGTTTGCTATTACAAATCGATAACTCTACCGCCATCGCTTATATAAATAAGATGGGCGGGATTCAGTTTCCAATATTAAGTGGATCAGCAAAATAAATTTGGAAATGGTGCGAAAACAGAAATATTTGGATTATTGCATCTTATATTCCATCCCGAGAAAATACGGAAGCCGATTTTAAATCTAGACGTCTCGAACCTGAGACAGAATTTGCTTTATCATGGTCAGCTTTTCAGAATCTAGAAGTAAAGTTTGGCAAGCCTGGTATAGATTTATTTGCAACAAGGACAAACGCGAAATGCGAACGTTATGTTTCTTGATTGAGAGACCCTGGTTCAATCGTGGATGACGCATTCACGATAGATTGGAGTTCAGAATTCTTTTCTGCCTTTCCGCCATTTGTAATAATTCCATGAGTATTACGAAAGATTAAAAATGATGACGCTAGAGGTATTATTGTGGTACCACAGTGGCCAGCTCAAGTTTGGTTTCCTGTCTTCTCTGCCATGGTTAATCACGAGCTGATTTATTTTAAACCACGTGTGAATCTGTTATATTCTTTGAACAGGGAACCACATCCAATTTGGAAGAGAATTACCCTGGTTGCGGGGGTGCTGTCCGACAAGCACTAAAAAAAGAGAAACGTACCAAATGAAGCGCTGTTCATAATGATATCTTCGTTGTCAAAGTCTTCAATTAAACAGTACGATAGCTGCTTGAAAAAGTGGTGGTCTTGTTGCCGTCAGCATACTATCGATCCATATAGATGCGATACATAATAAGTAATAAAGTTCTTAACAGCTGAATTCGATAAAGGAGCTTCCCATGGAACCCTGAATAGCTGCCGGTCAGCAATCGCTCTGTTACATGGACCAGAATTAGGAGAAGATTCTCAAGTACGGAGATTGTTTAAGGGTGTTACGAAGTTTCGACCTGGAAAGTCTAAGTATGAATCGACGTGGGACCCATGAATTGTTTTAAATCACTTTTTGCAATGGAGACTTAATGATACAATGTCTCTGGAAAAGCTCACGGTCAAGTTGGTGACATTGTTATCCTTAATCGCAGCACAGCGCATGCAGACACTCGCAGTAATTGACATTAGAAATATACAAAAATCTACGAACTTGATCGAGATTAAGATTCCGGTCAGGCTAAAGACATCAAGGATAAATAAGGCACAACCGACTTTGATTATACCGTTCTACAATGAAAATAATATCGTCTGTGTAGCATCAACGTGAAAAATATACCTTAATAGAACGAAGGAGCTGCGAGGAACGGAAACTCGACTCTTCGTAGCTCTTAAGAGACCTCATAAAGGTGTATCCAGTCAGACATTAAGTAGGTGGATAAAGAAAATTCTCAAGGAATGCGGGGTAGATACGGAGATATTCAATACGTATAGTACTCGTCATGTGTCCACTTCCACAGTAAAAAGAAGTGGGGTTAATATAGATGCAATTTAAAAAGCCGCTGGATGGACGGAGAGATCTGGTACTTTCGCCAGATTTTACGATAAAAACATTATCGGAAATAAGGAAATGGTTGCGAAAACTATTCTGAATAGAGTTAATGAATAAGACTACGTTCGATATTTAGTTGACTTTTATTTTGAAATGATTAAAAATAAACTTGAGTAAGAAATTTCTGAAATACTGAATCATAAACTTTGAATAACTATATAATGATCTCGAGGAAGAGGTGCGCAATATAATTAAATGATTAAACGAACTTATATGTAAGTGAAGTTTTATCATAATTGTATGAAGCACCTCTTCCGAAGAGATCAGACCCACCCAATTGGTTTTTTCCCCCTTTTCTAATGTACTCATTACAAACCTTGATGGTTACGGCAGCACTTTGAATTAATGAAACACGGATAGTCATGGATACGGATAGTTTAAACAATTGAACTTAAAAAATTGTGACGATCGGTGCATAGTAGGAGTACTACATGGGTGGGGTTTAATATGTAGAATAACCAAATTGTAGAACGGTTAATATTTCGAAATTTTAGTATTCATAACATTCGATTAACGAAAAATAAGAAATTCGAAGTTTATATTTTCGATAGTATATTAAGTTGAATGCGTATTTGATGTAATATTTTTTATTTGATCGCGCATTTATTCGAAAATATATATTCAGACTGTCTATACTTCAAATGCAGATAATATAGATTGTCCTAATGTAAGAAGTTTATATTTTCTAAATTCGAAATGGAGAGCAATTCTTTTATTGAGGGTACCAAAATATATAGTATGAATAATTCGAAAGTGAATTTTTCGAATGACTAAAAATTAGAAGTACAGAATAGCGAACGTTGTGAAGCACGAAGAATGACAAGCAATAATTTACAGCCCAGAGGCTCTTGCTATTTCGACCGTTCGACATTCTGGTGTTTCGCTATTTTGACCACATTAATATTTTGTCTTTCGTTAAAATATATTTGAAATTGTGAATATTCATAATATTGCCGATTTCAGTATTTGACGACTCGAATGCGTAATAGTCGAACTTTTCTAAAATCGCTATTCCAGCCTTCGTCATTTGGGCTACTGTTATATTTTCTTTTTGACGTAAATGTACTTCGAACTCTTTAATTTTTCATTTTTTTTATTTCCAGCATAAAGGCTATAGTAGAATTAATCTGTCTACATATTACTATTCTTCAATTTAAAAATTCGCAGTTTTAGCCGTTCGAAGTTTTAATCATTCGAAAATCTTACTCCCACCCGTACTACATAATGATCTCTTCGGAAGAGGCGCTTCATACAATTATGATAGAACCTCACTTATTGGTAATTTCGTTTAATCATTTAATTAACATTCAGTACGATTAAGGTATTTTTCGTATGTTGAATTTCTTTCTAGAAAGCGGTCAATGCTTTTTTATTATGTAAACTTATTTTGTAATATTGATAAAAAATGTGGGAAGTTTGCTTAATAAAATCGAGTACTAATATTTAAAAAAAATTGAAAATGAAAGAAGTTCGAAATAAAATTGCAAAAAGTGTGAACAAACGTTCAAAAAAACATTTGGACCAATTTTGAACTGGAGCCGTGATTCGCAATAATTACCAAACATTTTTGAAAAACTTTTTTGTGTAACTAAATTTCTCAATAACTCAGAAATCGACAAAAAATTGAAACAATTGGAACAAAAGTTCGGGCGTAAGTAAAGCGTAAAAAAAATTGTTTGTCCAGGCTATTCTCCGAGACGAGATTTATTGTCAAATAATTCGGCAATTGACGGAAAACAGGATACATCTGAGCGAGGAACGGGGTTGGGAATTGATGTGGCTCGCAACGGGAATAATGAGCTGTGGTAAAAGTGTACACAGGGAGGTTGTGAAGTTTCTCGAGTCTATGAGAAGCCCAATAGCGAAGGATTGTCTCGTGAGATTCGACAAAACAACCAAATGGGGCAATCGCAAATATTCGCCCTACATACTCGAGGTCGAGGCGATAAGGTTCAAGAGCATGCAGATATTTCACAAAATTTATTTTCCCAATGATACTGACGAGGCTTTCGAGGTAATTTTTCATAATTGTCATCAACACTTTCATTCTAATTAAAAGGCTCATTTATTTCAGTAATTAAAACACTATTTTTACAACAGATTGATTTTTATTTTTTTACAATTCATAAAGAAATTCATTGATGATTTTTTTTATGACAAATACAGGATGGATTATTCATTCTTTTTATTTTATTTATTTATTACAATTGGAATGTTCTGAAATATTTTTTTTTGTTTATTTTTGGTTAAAAGTAATTAGTCATAATTATAAATTGTATTTTCATTCAATTTATTCATTATAATTGATAGGTTTTACACTAATTGAATTGAATATCATTGCAGGATATAATCAAATTTCTTGATACCGTATTTTTTGTTTTACTTTTGATTAAAAATCATTTTTATTTGTATTGTTTTTTTCAATTGATAATTGATTTTATACCATATTTTTACGTTTCACTTTTGATTAACAATAACTTATTATTACGATTATTATTTTGGATGAATATTTTGAATCCCCGCTTTTCCAAAATATAGCGATACGTTTTGTTTTGTTTTTGTTTTTTTTAATAATCAAAAAATTGATTTTCACGATTTTTGTGAACAATTATCACGCGATTCTAAAAATTTTGTTTTACTTTTAATGTATTCATTTTTTACGATTGTTTTTATTAATTATAATTATGAAGATTACGTCTGCAACGCGAGCGACTGATCTCTGTGAAGAAATAGCAACGAGAATGCGGCTAAGGAGTAGCGACGGATTCAGTCTTTTCGTAAAAATAATCGACAAAGTATTTTCGGTACCGCACGAGTACTATTTTTTCGATTTTGTGCACGAATTAATGCAGTGGACGAAACAATCGAGACCGATGGCAAAATCGACAGGAACCTTGAATGTTCAATATCAAATTTTTTTCATGAAAAAATTATGGGTTAATTCGTATCCAGGGCGTGATCCAAATGCTGATGAAATATTTTACTTTCATCAAGAATTACCCAAATACCTGCGAGGATATCATCGATGCAACAAACAGGAAGCCATCAGACTTGCAGCTTTTATTTACAGGAGCAAATATGGCGAAAGTAAAACTGAATTGACGGAAATACCGTAAGAAAAATGGAGTTTAACATTATTTTTCTCAATTATAGTGTTTTTTTTTCAATCCTATTTTTCGGTTTTTCATGCTCGCTCGTTCAAATATATTGTTTTTTAATTGTGAAGATTTTTTTTATTTAATTTTATTTTTTAATTTGTTTGGGTTGATTCTATATATTTTTTCAAACATTAATTTTTTAATAATTTTGTTTGTTTATAGAAACAAAATTCGAGAGTACGTACCAGCTGATTTGGTGCATATTCTGAGTGGTAATGACTGGAAGAAGCAAATCACTGCAGCCTATAATCAGCACTCGGGTAATTAATTCAAACAAATCGAAGGTTTTGCTCGAAAATTGATTTATTTACATTGTTAACGCTGACCGATTTTATAATGAGGTTGAATGACGTGGAAACATAGTTTCAGGTTATAATGAAACAGTATTCGTAATTAATTGACGTCAAATATTACACGAATAAACATTCGAATGGAAATGTCATAAAGAAAGAATTATATTCGAATAATTTAGGTGAAAGTTTTTTTTTTATTTCAATGAAAATGCTTCTTTTTTATTGAAAGAAAATTTTCTGGACCGACTCGTAATTTTGATGTGCGTTAAAATAATTGAAAATTGAATTTTTTAATTTTATGATGCGAGTAAAACTTTAATGTGTAGTCCATTATTTCATATATATTAAGGATATAAAAAAAAACATCTTTTTCTTATAAAAAATTTCTGCATTTAAAAATTATTGAAAGTGTGGAAATTACTAATGAAAAAATATAAATAAATAGAGTAAATAGAAGAAATTACAATGAAATACATAAAGTACAATACAAAATACACGAAATTGTATTCTGCTGTATCGTAAAAATTTCCGCAAGGTAAATTTGAAAATTAAAAAAATGGACATTTGCATTTGATTTTTTTCATGTCTTGAGGTAGATCGGTAGAGTTTGGCCGAGTCCAAATGTAGTCCATTTTTCAAATTTGTAAATGGATGATTAAATTACAAATTCGAATTTAAAAATCATTTTCATTGAAAATAAAATTTATCAAATCGCGTATACTCTTATAAATCATTACATCTAAATGACAATTAAAATTTAATAAGATCTTAGCCTGACCCATGTAGTAACGGATCCGTGGACCAGTGAGAATGTAAACATAATCTCGAAAATTTTGCCGCACGATGAATTGGTTATGAGCTCCTTCGGGCAGTTTTATTAAAGAAAAACAACTGAATCAACGTAAACGTTAACACGAAACTTTAGAAACATGAAATGAATAGAAAAAACTTGGAAATGAAACAGCTGGTGGCTAAGAAAGGCACTCTCCTAATTGATGTTTCGTACCGGTAGGCATAAATGAGCCGCCATCTTGATTGTCTACTGACTTTTCAGAGAGAGAGAGAGAGAGAGAGAGAGAGAGAGAGAGAGGGAGGGAGGGAGAGAGAAGTCCGAGTCATGCATGCTGATAGAATTCTGCTATGCGTATAATTTTATTCGCGGTTTCTCAATAATTATACGGTGAATCCAATTCAATTTCTACTAGAAGATGCTTCACATATCGTAGGTTAGAGCAATAAGTTTTTTTATCGTGAGTTGCACGACAAATTTTTGAGTATTCTCGAACTAAAAGTTCTAACCTATGCTATCATCTGCATTCTCCTATGGTCCCAATGCATTTTTAAAAGCTATCTCAAAAACGACACGGTAAAAAGAGTTTAAATTTCATCAACACGTAAAAAAATGATCTTTTTTCGATTCCATGCAGAAAAATATATGGTCACACATGATGGACATGAACTCTACCGAACTACCTTAAATAAACAAAAAATGTTTGTATTAATAATGAACACAATTTTGATACTGCTCCTGGAATTCCAATTTTTTAAAATAACTTTTACGATCAATTTGAACTGCGAAAGTATCTGTAATTATTATTTTTATTTTAGGTAATAATGTTTTTTCTGCAGGTACTAGTGAATCGGAATCAAAGCTCCAATTTCTCCAGCAATTGTATCAATGGCCGACTTTCGGTTCGGCGTTTTTCGAGGTCAGACAATCGACGGAATCGAGCTTTCCGGAGTTCATGTTACTGGCGATAAATAAGAACGGTGTGAGCGCTATAGACTCTCAAACGAAAGAGATTTTGGCGATGTGGAGTTTCACGGAGTTGTCCAATTGGTCGTCAGGAAATACCTACTTTCATATGACAATTGGCAATTTCATGAAAGGCCAAAAAATCCTTTGTGAAACAGCCTTGGGCTACAAAATGGACGATCTTATATCGTCGTACATCAATCATCTTCGTGGCACTATGGACGGGGATTCATCGATTCCTAAGATTTAAAGAAATTGGCCAACCTCAGAAAAATTTAACAAAATTTATCGAAAATTATAAAAAAAATGTATCAAAAATTGTCAAATAAAATTAACAAAAATGTTCAAAAGAATTTATGAAATAAATGTATTGAACATTTTTGACTAATTTCAAAAAAAAAATGTAATACACATATTTTTTCGATCTTTAGATCGATCGAGAAAAATCAGTTCAGCTAAATAACATTTGTATAAGAATGTCATTAACCCAAAAGTTCATTCTTGGGTCTAAGAGATCCGAAGGCGGGCAATAATCACGATTACCTTATCAGCATTTTTTTTTCATCAGCTCAGAAGATTATTTGGGAAAAATATGAACCGCACGAAAATTTTGCCTGTACGCGGATCTCAAGAATTCATCCTTCAAGTTGACGAAAGAAAATTCTAAATACACGCAGTTTTGCGAAAACAATAAAAGTAGGAAGTTCGCCGGGTCTCACAGACCTAGTGTGTACGAGTAAGCAAGATAAAATATGTGTTTACTCCTAAAGTTACTTGACAAATGAGAAAAAAATGATGAAATCTATTTCATAGATATGTAAATTTTTTAAATTTGCATATTTTTCAAAAAATTAAAAAACAAACCATTGAGGTAGATCGATGACGGCTACGGGATCTTTGCCGTATCTATTGTAGACCGAAGTTTGAAAATGTAAAACTGACTTTAAAATTATGATTTTATTATTATCGAAATATAAACAGCGGAGAATGGATATTTTTATATAATTTTTAAGCAAATAAGAAAGGAAATTAAGGTTAATAAAATAACGGGTCATGACATAATAATCTTGTTAATGATATAATACTTTAACATTTTTTTAATTTTATTGTTCCTGCGTATACCCTTGCGGGTTTTGATGATCCCATCCCATCCTTTTTAACCCCACTGTCCCCCACCACCCGATACAGGCGGCTATATTTTTCCTGTGTTTCAATTGATTAGTACGCGGTCACCCAACCAAGAATTGGCCTCGCCCGAGGCTGCTTAACTTTGGTGATAGTCGGAGCCACAAACCGACAGTGCACCCATCGCTGTCGCTGAATGTCATTAATTAACAAATGAGAAAAAAATGTTGAAATCTATTTATAAAGCAAGTAAATTTTAGAATCGTATTTCAAATAATTGGATAATTTGATGAATTTAAATAATTAAATTTTGTTTATGTAAAAAATTTCTTTAATAAACCATTAAGGTTGCAGACTTCAAGATAAAAATGTGAAATTTTCATAACCTATACAATGGGGTCCAATATGTAAAATTTAATTTTTTTATGGAGCCCGAAATTTGAGCCTCAAACTCAAACCCAAACAAAAATTCCAGAATATCATGCGAAAATAAAGACAGCAATTTTAAGAAGTGAAAATATAATTATTCTGCTATTGTTAATTATTAGCAAAGGAAAAAATCAAATAGAAAAATTACATAGAGCTAATAATTCATATAATAAAAAGAAACATATAGTCGATAATTTGGGAAACCAAAAGAATACAGACAAATAATAATTTATACAATAGAAAACAAAAATTAAATCTAAATAAAACGATTATGTATTATTAATAAAAAAAAATATAATAATTTAAAGCATTAAAAAAAATTACAAAAAAATAAATATTTATGAAACGATTTTGCACGTAAAGTATGAAATTTTAGGGGTTGAATGGAGGTTGTGTTTTATCGGGAGGAATTTATCCTCGAGGAGCTTTTGGGCAAGTACTAAAATGGCGTTCGGGGGTGGTTTATGGTGCAAGTTTCTCAGGGTCTCTATCTCTCGTGTTCTTAGGGCTGACTTTGAGAGTTTCTTAGAAGGAGTGAAGGAGGAGAGGCAGGGGGAAATGGGTGTTTGCGCCTCTCGACAAATAAGGGGAAGTCGTTACGGTGCTCTGTGCCGAGACGTAGGCGTTTTCGGCGAGTAATTAACCGCTCGTATCCATGGGAAAGCACCCGGACCATATATACAATCTTCCTTCCTCCTTTCTGCGCCCCGCGAATTCTCCTTCCGGCAGAGTCCCTTTAAGGAGAGCCCTGTCCCTCTCGCAGCCCCTTAAGCTTAGGCTGGGATTCGTGTCTCCATTATTCAAACGCTAATCTCCTTTCTACTATATATTAATACACCCACAAAATCCCCACTGGGTTTCGAATTAAACAGAATTAAAATCGCATCGATTAGTTGTTACATTTCATAGAATTAACGATCGTGTTTTTTAAAATGTTTTTCGGAAGTATACGAAGAGAAAATAATATCGAAAGTTATCATGGTATTAAGTTCCCTGGTGCCATATCGTCCCTTCGAGGGTTTTCAACAAAAACAAAGTGCACTGAGAAAACATAGTACAATTACGGCGGGAAACCAGTTTAGAAGGGTCAAAAAATCGACTTTTTTTCATTTCATAAATTGTTAATAAAACTATTCAAGAATATGTTGCCAAAATTTCAAAGCAAAATTCCGATTAGTTCCGATGCTACGAGCACTTAAGTGACCGCCCGTCAGTTCGGCGCCGAAGTGCGCGATAGTTAGAACGGAGCGGTCGCTCAGGAGGTCCCTTATTCAGTTACCTGGCTCAATACCCCTGTATTACGGGATAATAGAGAGAGGGGATTTCGGCAGATGTTCTTGATTGGCCTTGGGTAGAAGGTACTCGAACCTTTAGAATATTTCGACAGAGCGTCGAGTTTGGTCAGTTTAGCTCCGGCTTTCCTACCGAGTGTTAGAAGTAAAAATTTCAGCGTATACGAAAGGTTATCGTGAGTGCAGCGAACGACGTGGCAGACCACGTAAGAGATCCTTCCAAGGAAATCAACACACGAGGAGTGAGTCAAGTGTTAGTGAAGATGGAAGTGCCAGCGCAAAAAAACTTTCGATTGCTATCATTGAGAATGTGACTGTAAATCCTGTACATTGTTATAGGTTCATCGAATTTTTCACCGTATTCACTGGTTTGTCGGAAATTCTTGTTTGTCAAAATTGCAAACAGAATGTGAAATTTCAAGAAACTGGAAAACGTGGCCTTGGTTTCAAGCTTGTTGTCGATTGCCACTGTGGATCGAGACAAATCAATTCAGGTCCTTTACTCAACACTGGATTTGAGATAAATCGTAGGATTGTATTTGTCATGCGGCTCATAGGTGTTGGCAGACAAGGACTGAATTTATTTTGTAATTACACGGACATCGGCAATGGTATAGCTGAAGAAACTTACAATGGAATTTGCACTCACATCCACGCCGCTGCGAAAAAAGTGTATGAATTCTGCTGTAAGAAAGCTGTTGAAGAAAAAAAGAAAGAGAACGAGAAACGCGAGAGACCTACTCTGAATTTGAAAGTATCTGGTGATGGAACTTGGAAAAAACGAGGATTCAAATCACTTTATGGTGTTACAACGCTCATCGGATATTACTCCGGAAAAGTCATCGATCTGGTTGTACGAAGCAGTTGCTGCCAATCATGTATATATTGGAAGAACAAATCAAAAAATTCAGCAGTATATCTAGCACGGAAAGACGATCATGACGAAGAAAATTGCATGAAAACACATGAAGGCTCCGCGGGAAGCATGGAAGTGGAATCTGTGAAAATGACGTTCTTGAGATCGGAGGAACTATATGGTGTAAAATACGGCAATTATATCGGTGATGGAGATTCGAAAACGTTCACAGCAGTTGTTAATTTAAATGCCTACGGTGATAAACTGACAGTTGTCAAAAGTGAATGCATAGGCCATGTTCAGAAAAGGATGGGAACTCGGCTCCGAAATATCAGGAAAACTAAAAAACTGGGCGGAAAAGGAAAGTTGACAGAGGCTTTGGTGAAAAAGCTCAGCACGTATTACGGCTTAGCGATTCGAAGAAATGTAAACAGCATCGAAGACATGAAGAAGACCATAATGGCAACTTTTCAGCACATGATATCCACAGACGACAATCCACAACACGATAACTATCCAGAGGGAGAAGACAGCTGGTGCAAGTGGCAGCAAGCTAAAGCACTTGGAACGGAGCCTGAAGCGCACCCTGCCCCATTACATCCCGACGTTCGAAAAGAAATTCTTGCAATATACAAAGATTTATCGAGAGACGATTTGCTGACGAGATGTTTAGGCGGTCATACGCAGAACGCTAATGAAAGTTTCAATTTGACTGTTTGGCGATTGGCTCCAAAGCACCTACATGCTGGCCTGAAAATAGTCGAGGTTGCAGCATTCTTGACTACTGCCTTATTTAATGAAGGAAATTCAGCCCTTCTAATGCTGATGAACGAATTAAAACTCGTAGTTGGCTCGCAGACCTTCAATTTTGCCGGGAACATGGATGAGCAGCGCGTGAAAAGACAGAATAGGCGCAGCTCGTTGGAGACCGAAGAAGCTCGGAAAGCTCGTCAAGAGGAGATGCAAGCCCGAAATGATGCGTTTGAAGAAGAAGAGGGGTTGCTATATGGTGCTGGAATAGCTGATTAACCGGTGAGCAGTTTATATAATTAATTACTGCCTTAAATTTCTCGTTTTCGCTACATTGGTTTTCAAACGCGTTTTTCTCGAAACGACTTTTTTCAACTGGTAGGCATTCTAGCTAAAAAAGTTATTGACCAATCGTTATGAAAATTTGTATGAATATTTTTTATTCAATTGCAATCTATATGAACCTAACTCTGGGATGATATTATTATTAAAAATATATTTTTTTTAATGCAAAAAAGGTGAAAAAACATGGTATAAAAACATGACATTGTGTTCAAACACCTCAAAAACATGCAATTTTCAACTTTTTTGATCATAATTAGGTTCATATTCTTAGGAAATATGTTGTTAATGAAAAAAAATTGTAGTGATTACAGATAAAAACTGTGACTTCAGGAATGCCCACCAGCAAAAAACTCGGATGGCGATCGTTCATGGACAACAGCTTCTAACTCGACTATTTCCGGCGGGAATGACTTGAAACAATTACAAAGTGTACTTCAAAACATGAATAAAATATCCTCTAAGTTTAAACAAATTCTGATTATTCCTTCCCTTTTAAAAAAATTCACGAAAAACGTCAAAATGTCGACCTCCTAAACTGGTTTCTCGTCTTAAATCGCCACAGAACTGCCACTTATGGTCGATGTAATTGATTTTCTCTAGAACCTTCTGAATGTTTTCGTAACTTTCTTTTAGCACCACTGAATGGGCTAGCGGTATCGGGGCGTAAAGTTGCCTATGTGAAGCAAAACTCCCTTGAGACTCCGCTTCGATGAATCAAGGAACAGTCTCCATTCGTCTGCCTTATAAGATTGAGGCTTCAGTTCATTGATCAATCCTTCTACATCGTTGCAGTATACCAGTTCTTCCTCCTGAGAGTAATATTCTCGAAACTTCTTCTCTCTATCCCGATATACTGCAACTTTAGTGCCCTTGGCTAACAGATTTTTTTTCTTAGCAAAGAAGCTAGATATTCTGCGCTATCTTTCGGTAACCCTAGATCTCTGATTAAATCGTTCAATTCCTGCTGCGTGTAAGGTTCAGGGATTTTTTGTTTTTTATGCCCAGGCATGACATACTCTTCATCATCTTCTTCTTCAGATTCGATGTCCTCTTTCTCATTCTCCTTATCTATATCTGATGCTTATTGATCTGTATTTGAATTATCCGAATCTACATCCATTTTTTCTAAGGATGTCGAAGGCCTGCTACCACTTCCCTCTAGCGATGATCTTTCTTTGTTGAAGAGTACTTAAGACTGGGTACATTGGGATAAGTGATATTCGCGTAATTGGGGGTTATTTTGATTGTACAAAAGTCCCTCTCATCTTGTGGTCTTTTCCATCGTGCTGGTTCTGCGAATTTCAGATGTGTGGGATTTTTATCTTTATTCCAATGGAAAAGCATAAGATTACAAGTACTACAAATCTTGTGTGGTACCCAAGTGGTTTCTTTACCTTCGATCTTGATCCCGAAACAATTTTTGTACATCAACCGTATCTCGTCTCCCAGATTTCGACGGTTATTTACCGACGTGAATCGGGTACAAATATAACAAAATGTATCTACGTTTTAGTTACATATATGCATTTGAAGGTGATTTGAATTTGAATTAGCCATGAATAATGTAGAACCCGCGCATTAGGGATCCTGTTCCGATCGCAGGTGAGTCCGCTATCCTAGGGGTGATAACCCTCATACCTCCCTAGGTCTAAGTATGAGGGCTTTCCGGCTTTGACGAGGACAATATCAACCCGTCGCCGGACACACTATGGCTTCATCCTCACACCCTAACGCTCCCCCGCAGGACAGGGCGCCTTCGCTGGCTTCGATACTACAACGGACCGTAAAGTGAATCATTCTACACATCCCCTTTCGGGGCAGTTGTCATTACCGTAGCGCCCGTTGTAGTAGCGGGATTTTGGAGTTTTTTTCCCGCATAACGGAAGAACAGTTGGCACGAAATGCCGAGACCTGGATTCGAATTCCAGTCCTAAGCTAGTTAAAAAAAAAAAATACTCCTCTCAGGAAGGAGAACTGAAGTACTGATCACTTATCATTTATTCCAATATTCCCAGTCGTATTCCATACTCTTTATCGAGCGAAGATTATCATCATTAGAGGAAAGTAATAGCAGGCATGCGATATCCTTAGATAAAGTAGATGTGGCTTCGAATCTGTCAAATACAGATCAAGAAGCATCAGATATAGATAAAGAGAATGAGAGAGAGGACATCGAATCTGAAGAGTAAGATGATGAAGAGTATGCCATGCCTGGGCATAAAAAACAAAAAATCTCTGAACATTACACGCAGCAGGAATTGAACGATTTAATCATTGATCTAGGGTTGCCGAAAGATAGCGCAGAATATCTAGCTTCTTCGCTAAGAAAAAAAAATCTGTTAGCCAAGGGCACTAAAGTTGCAGTATATCGGGATAGAAAGAAGAAGTTTCGAGAATATTATTCTCAGGAGGAAGAACTGGTATACTGCAACAATGTAGAAGGATTGATCAATGAACTGAAGCCTCGATCTTATAAGGCAGACTAATGGAGACTGTTCCTTGATTCATCGAAGCGGAGTCTCAAAGTAGTTTTGCTTCACATAGGCAACTTTTATGCCCCGATACCGCTAGCCCATTCAGTGGTGCTAAAAGAAAGTTACGAAAACATTCAGAAGGTTCTAGAGAAGATCAATTACGTCGAACATAAGTGGCAAATCTGTGGCGATTTAAAAATACTGTCTATGATATTGGGCCAGCAGTCCGGCTTTACGAAAAATCCCTGCTTCTTATGTCTATGGGATAGCAGGAATCGGAAAAACCATTACACGGACAACGTATGGCCCAATAGAACAAATCTGAATCCTGGAACACTCAACATCATCCAAAAACCTTTAGTAGAACCCAATAGAATCTTGCTACCCCCTTTGAATATTAAACTTGGGTTGATGAAGCAGTTCGTGAAATCTTTGAACAAAGAGGGAGATTGTTTCGTTTATTTACAACAGCAATTCCCGAACATTTCGGATGCTAAGTTGAAAGAGGGGATTTTCGATGGGCCACAAATCAGAAAGATGTTGAGAGATGAATAATTTGTCAGGGCAATGAATAACTCAGAGAGAGCCGCGTGGTGCAGTTTCAAAGAAGTCGTTGAGAACTTCTTAGGCAATAACAAAAGCCAGAATTACGAAGAAATCGTCAGGGAAGTTGTCATCATCTACGGTAAACAAGATTGTTTGATGAATCTTAAATTGCACTTCCTACATTCCCACCTGGATGCATTTCCTAAAAGCCTTGGCGCCTACAGTGAAGAACAGGGAGAGCCTTTCCATCAAGATCTCAAAGAAATGGAACGTCGATATCAGGGACGTTGGGATATTAATATGATGGCAGATATCTGTTGGATGTTGAAGAGGGAAACATCCAGGAAAGGCATAAAACGCAAAAGAAATCCATTAAATAGGTCGTTTGAAGAAAAAAAGTGCGTTATAGCAGAAGGCGATAGACATTTTCGAGCGGTCCCAGATATTTTGGAGTGTTGTCGGTGGAATAATATCAGTTTTCGAAAGTATAAAATAGGTCGGTGAAAAAATTTACAGATATATAAGTCTTAGAAGTATTTTTAACGTGTTGACGTTAAAAATGCGTTTTTTCCTAGTTTTCGCCAAATATACGGGTTCTGCAGTCCCTGGATCCGTGCTTTTTGATTCCTACAGTGTTGATACTCATGACCTGATGTGAATATGTGAATATCTACGTACAATGAAGCCAACGGACCCTCCCAAAGCGATCTAGTTGGCGCTAAACGAGAATAATGGGCTATTTACATCATTTTTTGAAGTTATCGAAAAAATGGTACACAGGATTTCAATTTTAACCTCGAATATCGATTCAGCAGCTCAAAATACGTAGGAAAAGTATAGTCGTATCCGCCGCACAACCAACTTTTTTTGTGTGCCTGTGTTATTAAAATTCAAGGAGAACTGAGAAAATATGAAATTTTATAAAACGATGTAAAATTGAGAAAATAATCATTCTCGCGCATGCGCGTTGCAAACACGCCATGTGCTCGGCCAATAAGATTACAGAGATCAACACGAGGCTCCAATGAGAAAATTTACAATGAGAACTTTTCTTCGAGGTTATTTTAAGGGCCAATCCGCGTACGCTAACGTGAGAACAAAGTATTTTCTCGAGTATAAAAGACCGCGCGCAGAAGCATCGAGAGTTCGTCTTCAGTTCATTCTCGGCTGAGATCTGGCTCGAACTCCAGATAGAACGCTCTCACTAGTACAAATCTCTGATTCCAGCAGCAACCACTACCCTTATACTTTCCTATACAATCGCATATTGAGAGGACAGAAACTGTTCGGGTTTGTTCGGTTTAAAGATTTGAGGTGTGAGGTTTCCTTTCCATTCACACTGGGAGGGCTGAACCCATTCGGCTTCGTTTGGGTCAAAGATTTCTTGTGTAAAAATTATTCTTTTGTTTTATACTGAGAGGGCAGGAATCATTCGGGTTCGTTTGATTTCAAGATTTTCGATATAGAACTCTCCTTTCCTTACATACTGAGAGGGCAGGAATCGTTCGGCTTCATTCGATTTCAAGATTTTCGGTGTGAAAACCCTTTACTTTGCCTCTAAAAATTATAAACTTGCTATTCGAATCAGATTTTTGTTCAATAATTGATATTTTAGGATCAAGTAAATAAAGTTTAAATTAATTTAAATTATTGTTTCATTTGATCTTTCGGAGAGTCGAATCGGGTGAAGACAATAAAAATTAAAATCAAATAAATAAATGGTCCAAAATAATTTGATTATTGTTGAAATATATAGAATCTTGGACAAAAGCATTCTCGTATTATATCGAGTCATAATCAAATTTCTGATTGGATAATTTGAACAATTTAAAATTTGAAATTTATTTTCGAATGAAAAATTGATTATTTTTCATTATTAATCATTGATTATGAAGAAAGACACTGAGCATTTATTAAGGGGTCAGTCCACTTTGAAAATTTCGAAAAATCGATTTTTTTACTGTTTTTGAAAGTACATACATTCAGAAATATTGTGTCAGAATTTTATGAAAATCCGAGCTCTCTAAGTATTTTTTTTTTTTACCTGAACGTCAGGACCTCATTTCGTCTACCTGAGCATATAGCGCATATGAGCAAATTGGAGTGTGTTTTACATGTGGCCAAACGCGTTTTCAGACGTGCAAATGAAGCAAGAAAACCTTTGATCCAGAAGAAAAGAGCTCTAAAGGAAGCAGAAGAGGAAAAAATCACATCGAAAAACGTTACATTGAAAAAAGCCGCGTCGAAAAATACCGCACCGAAAAAACTGTAATTGTGAAGAAAAAAACGGCTACCGTAAAAAAAGTGTCAAAAGCAAAAACACAAATTTTGATCAAGTTGATGAAACAGTTGTCTGAAAATTACGGCTTAGCTATTCGAAGGAATTTGAATTCTATTGAAGGTATGCGCAAAGAAATATGGGCAGGGTATTACCGCAAAATTTCGACCGATGTCAAGCCGCAACATCACAACTGCTCGATAGAATGGTGCAAGTACCTCAAAGCTAAGGCACTTCAGCAACATTACAAACATCCACCTTCTCTTTCTGAGGAAGTACAGGAAGATTTAAAACCTATTTACGAGGATCTCACCAAAACAGAACTGCTCGAAAGGTGTTTAGGTGGCCATACGCAAAACAATAATGAAAGTTTTAACAACTGCATATGGAATATGGCACCTAAACACATGTTCAACGGCAAAAAAATTGTAGACATTGCCTGCAACGTTTCCGCGTGTGTCTTTAATGAAGAATTTCGTCCAGTGCTTAAAATAATGGATATAAATGGCGCCGAACTCCGCCCGATCGCCATCGGATTCGCCGACAATCGCGATAACGAGCGTGTTCGCTCTGCAAACCGCCGTAGTTCTGAGTGCTCGAAAGAGACCAGAACCAAACGAAAGCAAGCAAGACTTGAAGAAATCGACGATGATGAGCAATCAGAAGGGATTTTGTACGGAGCAGGAATTGCCGATTGAGTTTAGGTAAGAGTTTTTCATAGTATAAACTTCAAACGCGTTTTTCTCGAAACAACGTTTTCAAAATCTAGCTCCATCGTATCTCTAAAACTAATAAACCGATTCTCTTCAAATTTGAACCACATATTGTAAATATAATTCGCAACAAGATGACCCTCGATGGTTTTAAAATTTTGATTTTTACTCTGTTTTTTGTGAAAAACTGCGAAAAATCGCGTTTTTTTTACTTTTTTCATTTTTCATCTGCCATTTTTTTATTTTTTGATCAAACTTTATATTCGAGGATCATTTTATAACTGGTGTCATACTGAATCTAATGGACTTTGATTTTTTTGTTTCAGACAAGCCGTTGCCGAGTTGTGATGGAGCTACCTAGCCCACCTATTTTTGAGGCGTTACGTTAAACATATAGTTTTTGTACTTAAAAATTAATAATAATGAATTAAAATTTTTTTAAATGTATTTCAAGACTTTATGAAGCTCAACAACTTTTATATTCATATCTTTTATAAAGTCCTCAAAAAAAAATCGCGAAAATAGCCTTTTTTCGTGGCTCCAAAGTGCACTGGCCCCTTAAGTTGTTTTAGAAAATAAAATTAAATAGAACTTTGACAAATTTATAATTTAAAAACAAGTATCATTGTTTCCATGCGAAGAACAAAATAAAAAATAAAAGAAATAATAAACAAGAACACGCAAAATAAATCAAATTTACTTTATTCGAATAATATTCATGTAAAAAAAAACTATATATATAAAAAATATATATATATATAAAAATTATATTGTTATTTTGTTAAAATCAAATTTTCGTATCGTCTAGCTTTCTTTCATACCTGCTCTTTATTATTAAGTAGCTCGTATTCACGCATAACGGTATGTTGCATAAAGCATATCGTTACTGACTTGGCGTGCGAAATGTGGGGCAGGTATTACAAAAGAGCGTGAGATTATAATAAATAGAATCAAATTAAAAATATTTGAAGAATTAATTAAATCAAAATGGAGGAGATTAAGAATAGAGACGAGGCCGCGAGCGATGCAGATTTCCAGAACCCTGATGAACAAACTGAAAACATCCAAATAGAAGATTTTACTTCCACGATCCCTCCGCTAGGGGCGGGGAATATTTTTGACGAATCACGAGCGAATTTTGAACTAGAAATCAATAATAATCAAATACAAGAAAATAGAGAAGAAAATAGGGAAGAAAAATTTGGCACTCCCAAATGTGATAGAAATAGGCCATTCAGCGAAGATAGGGACAACATTTTGGCAAATTTATTTGAATTAATGCAAAGGATGAAAAATCAAATAATTGAGTTAAAATAAAAATTTAAAAGTAATTTAACAACGACCCAAACACAAATGGCTAGAGATGTGCATGCAATTTATGGGTCGTTGAACCGCTGTGTAAATAGGATGGTACAAATGATCGAAGATAACGTATCTAGGAATGCGGTAACCGAAGTGAATACGGCACAACAACAACTAATAATAGATTCACTAAAAAAGAGAACACGAGAATTAGAAAAAGAGATATTTCAAAGCCCCAACACACAAAGTACGAGGATTATTTCTCAAAGTTGAGTAGAAAAACAGCAAAGTCAAAACGTGGAACAGTATGATGACGAGGAAGAAGAAGAAATACGTCAGATTTTGCCACAAATACAGCCAATTACCTATCCTTTAAAGGGTACTGGTGACGGAGTTGTTTGGGTTCGTTCAATTCCTGCAGCTGGTATTCCTGATCTCCTGTCCAATACCTAATTCATTTTAAAAAAAAGTTGTTGCTGACTGGAGTTGGAGATGTTTCGTGCTAATTAAATAATTGGATTTTGAATTTATTAATTTGAAAAATAACCAGAATTCATTCAAATTTAATTCATTAAAAAAAAGTAGGGTGTGTGCGATCACACGCCACGGAAGTGAATACTTCTTTGCATTTCGCTGATGCGACAAATTATTTCTGCCGATGAATTAAGAGAGAGAGAGAACGAGACTGAAAGGGTGAAGGGGAAGAGTTAGTGATGGAATTATGAATTGGCAAGGAAGTCGAAATTAGCCCGCATGTTGATATTTGTGTTTTGCAACATTTTTTATTAATACAAAAAAAAATTAATTAATTTTGTTCAGAATTTTCTTGTATGTTTGTATGATTATCGTGATTTTCGGAATTTGCCAGATCAACGATTGTTACGATTGGGTTGTGATAGCTGAAGTATGAAACAAAATTTTTCAATGCGATGCTTTCCAAATTTCTTGCAAAGACAGCATCAATGGTCGTCCCACCTTTAGTGGTTAGATCATTTCTTCCGTTTACCATTCGCACAGAGAAGTGTTCCTCCAAAAATTTGAGCAATGGTTCTGCTTGTGGCAAAGAAAAATTGACGTTGAAATCTGCTGCAAGAATTACTGCTTGATTGGAATAATCAACTGGTTCTCCAAGCATTCTTGCAAGAAGTTGTGAACCCTCTTTTGTTAATGGCATTAGAGCCTTACCGATGAATGCTTTTATATCCTGCATTGAGGTATTAGGCGAGATATAAACCGCTATTAAAATTAGCTTGTATCTTCGATCTTGTGACATTGCACACTCAATTGCACATAAGTCTCCTATTCTCGCCGAGCTGCTTACTACGACTCCCCCATCATTTGCATAAGGAGCCTGAATTTGTAAATGAGAAGTAACGATGTAACACTGATCATTTATTCGATGATAAATGGCGACACCCGAGTTTCGTTTTTCCTGACGTTGGAATCGTACAAAAAAATCGAAATTGGAAACCGAAACTAGCAGTTCGTTACCATGCATAAACGTTTCCGATAACATTAAAATGTTAGACCGTTGGATGACTTTATTCGTAAGGTTATTTGCGTGGGCATTTAAGCTTTGACGGTTGAAGGAAACTATTGACAAGCCTTGCCTCGAGTTGAGGAAATCAAAAAGCTGCTGTTCCAATGTGACGTATGGATCTGTACGTAATCGTATTATTTCAAGCCGTAACGCAAGACATGAAACTTCGTTAGTCCGACGTCCATGAATCTTCGCTTTTTATCGACTGAAATGATGTAAAGTCCGTCGATCGACGTGGCACGGGACATTGCAACGTAGACCAACTGTTATGATTGACCACGCTCGTAATAATAGACGACTTCATCGAATGTTCCTCCTTGTGATTTGTGAATCGTTAATCCACAAGCAGGTGCCAGAGGAAAATGATTTCTTTTTGAAGATAAAGTTTTTTGCCGATTCAAGTAAATTGTTGCATTTCGTCGAGATATTGGAACTGCGTTCGGATTATCGTCAGTCTTTCTCGCGCTCGAAAGCGCGCTTTCCCCATGCAGGGATTTTCGACGAATTTCATTGCCAGATTGAACTGTGGGTGGATCATTTCGAACCGTTTCACACCGATTTGTCTCAGTTTCCGATTTTTTTCGAAGTCGATACCTGCATTGGTATTCGACCCCGAGATCTTTATTGAGTTTTGTTGAATCACGGGTAGACCGATGAGCTCTAAAGTCCCGTTGATATTGGGCATTTCTTTTTCTTTTATTCGCGATGGTTGTGTCATCATCGTCTGGTTTGTGTCGTTTCGAACCCGATGCAGATTGAGATGGAACTAAAAGAAACAAAATATCAATGAGCATGAGATAATAGAAACGCAGCCACATAGTATATTTTAATTTTTATTTATTTTCCAATTTTTTATTTATTCATTTTCATTATTTATTCGAATTTTTGTCATCTCTGTGTGTGCCTCTGAAGACAAAACAGAGAGGCTGCAGAGAAGCTTGTAGAGAGGCAGCGGAGAGGCTTGCGGAGAGGCAGCAGAGAGGCAGCGGAGAGGCTGCAGAGAGGCTTGCGGAGAGGCTACAGAGAGGCAGCGGAGGGGTAGCAGAGAGGCTTGTAGAGAGGCGGCGATGAGCATGAGATAATAGAAACGCAACCACATAATATATTTTAACTTTTATTTGTTTATTTTCCAATTTTTTATTTTCATTTATTTATTCAAATTTTCGTCATCTCTGTGTGTGCCTCTGGAGACAACGCGCTGCTCATCCATGTTCCCGACAAAATTGAAGGTCTGCGAGCCAATTACGAGTTTTAATTCGTTCATCAGCATTAGAAGGGCTGAATTTCCTTCATTAAATAACGCAGTAGCCAAAAATGCTGCAACCTCGACTATTTTCAGGCCAGCATGTAGGTGCTTTGGAGCCAATCGCCAAACGGTCGAATTGAAACTTTCATTAGCGTTCTGCGTATGACCGCCTAAACATGTCGTCAGCAAATCGTCTCTCGATAAATCTTTGTATATTGGAAGAATTTCTTTTCGAACGTCGGGGTGTAATGGGGTAGGGTGCGCTTCAGGCTCCGTTCCAAGTGCTTTAGCTTGCTGCCACTTGCACCAGCTGTCTTCTCCCTCTGGATAGTTGTCGTGTTGTGGATTGTCGTCTGTGGATATCATGTGCTGAAAAGTTGCCATTATGGCCTTCTTCATGTCTTCGATGCTGTTTACATTTCTTCGAATCGCTAAGCCGTAATACGTGCTGAGCTTTTTCACCAAAGCCTCTGTCAACTTTCCTTTTCCGCCCAGTTTTTTTAGTTTTCCTGATGTTTCGGAGCCGAGTTCCCATCCTTTTCTAAGCATGGCCTATGCATTCACTTTTGACAACTGTCAATTCATCACCGTATGGATTTAAATTAACAACTGCTGTGAACGTTTTCGAATCTCCATCACCGATATAATTACCGTATTTTACACCATATAGTTCGTCCGATCTTAAGAACATCATTTTCACAGATTCCACTTCCATGCTTCCCGCGGAGCCTTCATGTGTTTTCATGCAATTTTCTTCGTCATGATCGTCTTTCCGTGCTAGATATTCTGCTGAATTTTTCGATTTGTTCTTCCAATATATACATGATTGGCAGTAACTGCTTCGTACAACCAGATCGATGACTTTTCCGGAGTAATATCCGATGATGTTGTAACACCATAAAGTGATTTGAATCCTTTTTTCCAAGTTCCATCACCGGATACTTTCAAATTCAGAGTAGATCTCTCGCGTTTCTCGTTCTCTTTCTTTTCTTCTTCAACAGCTTTCTTACAGCAGAATTCATACACTTTTTTCGCAGCGGCGTGGATGTGAGTGCAAATTTCATTGTAAGTTTCTTCAGCTATACCATTGCCGATGTCCGTGTAATTACAAAATAAATTCAGTCCTTGTCTGCCAACACCTAAGAGCCGCATGACAAATACAATCCTACAATTTATCTCAAATCCAGTGTTGAGTAAAGGACCTGAATTGATTTGTCTTGATCCACAGTGGCAATCGACAACAAGCTTGAAACCAAGGCCACGTTTTCCAGTTTTTTGAAATTTCACATTCTGTTTGCAATTTCGACAAATAAGAATTTCCGACAAACCAGTGAATACGGTGAAAAATTCGATGAACCTATAACAATGTACAGGATTTACAGTCACATTTTCACTGGTAGCAGTCGAAAGTTTTTTTGCGCTGGCACTTCCATCTTCACTAACACTTGACTCACTCCTCGTGTGTTGATTTCCTTGGAATGATCTCTTACGTGATCTGCCATGTCGTTCGCTGCACTCACGATAAACTTTCGGATACGCTGACATTTTTACTTCTAACACTCCGTAGGAAAGCCGGAGCTAAACTGACCAAACTCGACGCTCTGTCGAAATATTCTAAAGGTTCGAGTACCTTCTACCCAAGGCCAATCAAGAACATCTGCCGAAATCCCCTCTCTCTATTATCCCGTAATACAGGGGTATTGAGCCAGGTAACTGAATAAGGGACTACCTGAGCAACCGCTCCGCTCTAACTACCGCGCGCTTCGGCGCCGAACCGACGGGCGGTCACATAAGTGCTCATAGCATCGGAACTAATCGGAATTTTGCTTTGAAATTTTGGCAACATATTCTTGAATAGTTTTACTAACAATTTATGAAATAAAAAAAGTCGATTTTTTGACCTGTCTAAACTGGTTTCCCACCTTAAAAAATACATGCAGTCGAACTCTAAACGATTAAATTTCGAAATAAATATATCGAAACTTGAAGCCGTTATTGGTTGCCATGGATACGTTAATTTATTTATTGTCATGGATACATTCATTTGTTAGTTACCATGGATATATTTATTTATTAGTTTCCATGGATACAATTATTCATTAGCAATCGATTTTGGTTGAGATTTATAAAAAAAAGACGATTGTTTTAAACCCTAAGAGTGCACTCATGGGTCTGGGACACCCAAAAAGTGCAAACTCGCTAATTTTATCTCAACGCAATTTTTTCATTGGCTCACACGGTTTTTTACGCGAATATTCTTCTTTAAGGTAATTGTCTTGTCAAAGGATTTCTCTATAATTGCTTTGTTTAGAGGACATATTTCGGACTCTACTATGCGAAAACATGCCAAATTTTAAAAGGAAGATTCGAGATATTTTATATCCAAGATTTCGCAGTTTTACATGCATTTCTTATGGGAAGTATTTAAAAATTTCACATTTCTCACGATAACTCTCGAACTGTGCCACAGATTCTTTTTCAGAAAATTCACAATTATGGAGGAACATATGACAGTGTTGAAAAAATTTTCATTTTGATCGTTTAGTTTTGGAGATATAACGATAAAAAGTTTAGGACAGACGGGTAAAGAGGGCCGTTGGCCATAAAAATTACATTTTTTCCCGTGTAGAACTGAGATATGAATATCCAATTAACATAAGAATACTTACAACCGTACTGTAAGTACTTTTGAAGACTATTCGTTGTTTATTAAGATTGTCTAATTATTATCGAGTTCATGTTATACATTCTATTATTTTTACTAAATTATAATTGTAAAATTCGAAACAAATTAACTATCTTTAAGGCGTTATGAACAGTGATATGCAACAATGAAATTATCAAGAAATTATTAACAAAATGTTTTTAAAAAATTGTTCATCAATTATTCAGACGATTTCTTTTTTCGTCACATGGTATGAATTTGTTGATTTTCTATAATGTTTTCAAATTTTTCGGAATTTTGTCTTATATTTGTAATTCTTCTTTTCGACTTTTTTTTGGAATCGGTATTCAAGAAACTGTTAGTTTGATCCCTTCAAAATTTAGTATATATGATGTTAACGGGGTCATCCCATGTGACAGCTATTTTTTTTTCGCTTTTTTGGGATTTTTTTTGATGAACCATTAAGACACAATATCTTTGAATTTTTACCACACATTTATTAACATTTTTATAGTCCCTCAGAATTTTATCAAACAAAAATAACGAGTTGAATCGACTTTAGTATATGAGCTAGGCCGGTTCTAACTCAGGGATCTCAGGGGGGGTGCGGGGACGGGGGAGCGCGGGGTCCGGTGCGGGGAACGCTGCGGTGCGGGGAAGGGACTGTTGCGGGGGAGGGGGTTTGTGGAGGGGATGGTTGAGTGAGGGCGGGAGAGAGAGATGAAAGAAGGGTGTGAGAGAGATAGAAAAGAAAAATAGAAGCGCTGCAGAGGGGGAAGGAAGGGCTCGCTTCTTTTGTCGGTCCCGCTGAGGACCTGCAACAACCTGCACGGTAGTAATAAACAAAGTTAACACAATGGGGTGAAAATTTTTGAGCCTGACACCCGTGACTGTACTAATTATATTTATGTTCTCTAGGAGACGTGGTTTTTTCCACGGTATAATCTATAGAATTGTGGCATTCTACCATGATTGAGACATTGTCTCTATAAAAATATGTCTCAGTGGAAATTTTGACTCAATTGGAGGGTGCACACCCACATTTTTCCCTTGACCTATAGCTGATGTATATCTGCGTAATGAAACGAAGAGAATGCCGACTGATAAATTTTTCATCATCAGTTTTCTATCTTAAACTCCCATCTTGTAACAAAAGAGTAAAAAAAAAAAAAAAGCCGACTTTGTGGGAAAAAGCAGCAACATTTTTTATTTTTCATACCACATTTTTCGCGGTAACATAAAAAGAAAGAATTCCAACAAATGAAACTTCCACCTTGCAACAAAAGAGTAAAATAGCCGACTTTGTGGGAAAAAGCAGCAACATTTTTTATTTTTTCATACCACATTTTATCGCGGTAACGGAAAAAGAGAAAATTCCAACCAATAGATTTACATCTTCATGTCTACATCTTTCCACATATACAACCCCCACCCCCTCACCTCAATAGCATTGCTTTTTGGAAAATCTATATAAGAGATGATGATTTTGTTAGAAACATTTTTTAATTGTCCACATTTTGAAACGGATCGTCTCCGAGTCAACAACTGAGTTTATTCTTTGTTACCCTTCAATCACTATGTCCCACATCAGTGGTATCGATGTTGAAAGATTGTTGCATGAACAAATAGCTTCCCTAACGTCAGTGGAAGAATACGATTTGTGGGAAAAGCAGTGTATTGAGTTTATCGAATTGTTGGGGGAGCAAGTTTCACCGAATAAACGCCCTCGATTGAGCACGGGATGTCAACACTCCATAACTGCAAAAATAATACGGTTGGAAGGGTTACTAGAAGTCACACGTTCGCGGTTTCGACATACCGGTGCAGGACTGGACAATCGAGGGTTAGTCTGGAAAGAAATTGATACAGCGTTCGCGAATCGTGTAGTGACTGGTGCTGTAATCAATCGAAGTTACACCGTACCACGTCAGTTCTTGGAGGATGCATATGAATTGATTGAAAAACGAGTGAAAGACTCTATAGCTAAATTTAATAGTGTTAAAGTTAATACAGAGTTCAATGCAGAGTTTGCTGTGGGTGATCAGCGTGCTCATAAAAGCATTAATACGGCAAATGTGGGACTTTTCCAGACGTCAGACTTGAAAGAATGGTATGGAGAGCGAGTGCTTGAGCCAAGGTTGGCATCACTTGACGAGTTTCAAGAACGTGATAGTGGGTGGACATTGCTTTCGATAACCAATCTGACTGTAAACATTAATAAATACAATCCAATGAGCGCAGGGTGTCACATTCGGTTGCCGCGAGAAATAATGTTGAAAAGAGCGGTTGTCAACGTTAAATCAAATGATACCGCATGTTTCGCATGGGCCGTGGTTGCTGCTCTCCATCCAGCAGAACGAAATGGTGATCGTGAAAGTTCATACCCGCACTACTCGACGATTCTGAACCTTCAAGACATTGACTTTCCCATGACGCTGAATCAAGTGAAAAAGTTTGAACAATTGAACGATGTCTCAATAAATGTGTATGGTATAACGGAAAGTGGTATTACACCTCTTCACCTTGCCAAGCACAAAAGAGGGAGACACGTCAATTTATTATACATCGAAAGTGAGGAAGGGGACAGAATTGGACACTTTGCGTGGATTAACGGGACAGACCTAGTTAGAATTTTCGAAAAATCGATTTTTTTTAATTTCATTTTCAAAAAGTAGAATCTCTTACGAACATTTTCCGCCCAGGTAAATGTAAATCGGACCATTATTCGCCGAAATACAAGACTTTGTAGCACGTCGTGTCTGAGCCATGCAAACCGTACTCAAAACTTTAAATGCGTTTTTCTCGAAACCATGTTTTTGAAGTCGGTGATCACTGTAGCTCGAGAACGGCTTTACCGATCGGGTTGAAATTTATATCACTTCTTCTATACATGGTAGTCCTCCATATGAACGAAGGATTTTTTTTTTGGATAATTATTTTTATTTTTAATAGCAAAAAATGGAACTGATATTTTGGTCAAAAAAACACTTTTGACTTTTAACGGTCGCCATTTTGTGAAAAATGGAAATTTTTCAAAACCCTTCGTTCAACTGGAGCATTATATCATTAACTAAAAATCCCCTCCGTTTTTTTTATTTCAGATGAGCCGTTGCAGCGCGAGCTTGATCACCGCAAACCGTGTTTTTTTTTGCAGCGTCCTCGGCAATTGACGGTCACCAGCTTATTTCGATATGTATTGCGTTGAAAAAATTGCAACATATACATTACATATGTATCTTTTAAACGGAAGAACTTTTGTTGTGAATTATTTTATCGTTTGACCAAAAAAAAATCGGAAAAAAGGCCTTTTTTTTGACGTTCCAACTAGGTCTGTCCCGTTAAAGATCTATCCCGCCTAGTGAGCACTCAACTCAGCAGGAAGAACCATAAAAAATATATTTGTGATCGGTGAGTAAATTTCTCATATTCGCAACTTTTTACGAATCTCAAAATATGTGGTAATGATTCAATATTTATTTTACAGGTGTTTGCACTATTTTCCAACGGAAGGAAAGCTACAAGCTCATGAGGTGGACTGTGGGAAGATGAATGATTGTGCGATTCTATTACCAGCAGAAGATGACAAATGGCTGGAATTCACAAATCATAATCGGAAGGAGCGCCTACCATTCATCGTCTATGCCGACCTCGAGTGTGTGTTGGAAAAGACTGGTGAGCGAGAACGAGAACAGAATAGGCAGCACCATCATAAAGTTTTTAGCGTAGGGTTTTACGTTAGCTGTTCATACGACTCGTCCTTATCGGGATACTATTCACGTCGTGGTGAAGATTGTATTGAGTGGTTCGTTGAACAATTGAAGGATTTATCATTACGCGTGGAAAGAATTTTATTAACAAATGTACCGATGAAAGAATTGTCGCCAGCGGAATGGAAAAAATTTCGAGAGGACGTAAACTGTCACATTTGTGAAAAACCCTTTGAGGGAAATGAGTGCCGCGTACGTGATCATTGCCACCTAACGGGACAGTTTCGCGGTCCGGCTCATAATAATTGTAATTTGAATTACAAACAATCATTTTTCATTCCGATCGTTTTTCACAATTTATCAGGCTACGACGCGCATTTTATAATAAAGGAAGTGACCACAGCGTTTGAAGGGCAAATCGATTTGCTCCCTTTAACAAAAGAAAAATACATTTCGTTTTCAAAGGCCGTTAAATCATCTTCAAATGACTATAGAAAACAGATAAAACTCCGCTTTATTGATTCGTTTAAATTTTTGAATTCTGGACTCGACAAATTAGCATCACTACTGTTAACTGATAAGCTAACAGTCTTAAGATCGCAATTTCCAAACATCTCAAATGATCACTTTGCTCTTTTAACTAGAAAAGGAGTATTCCCGTATGAATACATTGATGCTTTTGAAAAGCTAAATGATAAACAGCTTCCACCTCGCGATGCTTTTTACAGTTCGTTAGCAGACACCACAGTTTCAGAGAGTGAGTATGAACATGCTCAAACAGTTTGGGAGCGATTTTCAATTCAAACTCTGGGGGAATATAGCGATCTTTATTTGAAAACGGATGTACTTTTGTTGGCAGACATTTTTGAAAACTTTCGAGATAGTTGTCGACAAAGTTATAGCCTTGACCCTGCATATTATTTCACTCTCCCGGGGTACACCTGGGATGCAATGCTCAAATATACGAAGATCAAATTTGAATTGCTGACCGATATTGATATGGTGTTATTCATTGAAAGAGGTATACGTGGTGGTTTAAGTCAATGTTCGAAGAGATATGCTCGTGCAAACAATAAATATATGGAGTCGTTTGATCCATCGCAAGGTTCCACATACCTTATGTACTATGATGTAAATAATTTATATGGAAGTGCGATGAAAATGCCATTACCATATCGTGATTTTGAGTTTCTCGAAGACGTCTCGAATTTTGACATAAACTCACCAGAACCGGGGAAAGGTTACATACTCGAAGTTGATTTGGAGTATTCTACGCAGTTGCATGATAAGCACAAAGACTTGCCTTTTTGTCCCGAACATGGTAAACCCCCGGGTAAGCAGCAGGAAAAATTGCTCGCAACCGTTTTCGATAAAGAACGTTATATTATTCATTATCAAACTCTACAACACTGCCTGAGTCATGGACTCAAACTCAAGAAAATACATCGAATATTACGGTTTACTGAGGCTCCACGGTTAGCAGGCTACATTGATCTAAACACAGGGTTGAGAACGCGTGCAACGAATGATTTTGATAAAAATATGTACAAATTAATGAATAATGCGGTGTTTGGAAAAACAATGGAAGATGTGCGCGAACGGAGATAAGTTAAATTGTTAACAAAGTGGGATGGTACACATGGAGCTGAAGCGATGATTGCAAAACCAAATTTTCATAGTCGCAGTATCTTTACAGAAGACTTGATAGCTGCCGAATTGCGTAATCTTCAAGTGAAATTTGACAAACCAATATATGTAGGTATGTCCATTCTCGATATATCGAAAACCTGTCTGTATGCGTTTCATCACGAGTTTATGACTCCGATGTATGGTGATAAATGTACAGTATTGTATACAGATACTGATAGTTTAATATATGAAATTGAGTGTGATGACGTTTACCGAGATATGCGAGAAAATCTTGCCAAATTTGATACGAGTGACTATCCCATTGACAATGTATACAATATTCCGCTTGTTAATAAAAAGGTCCCGGGTCTCATGAAGGATGAGAATAATGGATCGATTATGACAGAGTTTGTGGGGCTCAGGTCAAAAATGTATGCTACGCGTGTCGAGGGTAAAAAAGATGTAAAAAAAGTTAAGGGTATAAAGAGCAATGTAGTCGCGAAAACTATAACCTTCAACGATTTTGTAAAATGTTTAAACGAAGAGACTGAAGTGACGCGTCGTCAATCGGCAATTCGTTCAACATTGCATCAGGTATATACTATCTCAGAAACAAAAGTTGCCCTGAGCCCGCATGATGACAAGCGCTATATTATACCGGGGGCGGTGGAAACATTGCCATGGGGCCACTACAAGATCCCCATAAACATTCTCGAAGGAGATGCGAATTAAAGTATTATGTAAAACCGAGTTGAAGTGATAGATTGTATATATGCGTTCAAGAGTGAGAGAGAGAGAGAATTTTCAAACATTGTACATATTTTGTGTGAAAATAAAGAACCATTTTATAGTCTATGAGTCCTTTTTTTCTTTCTACCTGCTTTTCCGAGGCATCTGCAATGCAAGGGTATGGAGCTGACCTGTACGAGTCTCAGAGTAAGTCATTGGACAATTGGAGGAGGGGTACAAAAAAAAAAAAACCAGTCTATTTTCACATTTTTTTTTTTTTTTTTATTTTACAAATCATCCTTATTTATCCAACTATTGTGCGCATTGTCGAAACCTAGCCATTTTACAAGCAACTGACTACCACGCTTCTTCAACACTTTTTCAATGAGATATATATCGGGGTATTTAACACGAAGTAGCTCTTGTTCGTAGAAGCCACCTGCGATGGGCTCATCTTGATAATCTTTTATATTATATGTGACTGGATTAGTTTTTCTCACTCGATATATTGTAAAAATTTCTGTAGTCCAGTTTGGAGTATAACCTTTCTCAAATACATTCTTAAATTTACTTATGCGTACTTTATCGCCAATTTTTAATTTTGCTCGTTTTCCCACGTCTAATCTATTGAAAACATTACGCAATAGCTGTTTTTCATTCGTCGCGTCAACATCTTTCGGCTTCATTCTAATAGTATGATGTACAGTATCATTATATTTTGCAATTAACATATCGAGAATATCAATCCATTTCCAGTTTCCGCGAAAACTAAATTCAATCCACATTTTATTCTTAAGCGTTCGGTTGAAACGCTCACAAATTGATGCTTTTAAATTGCTATATGTAGAATACAAGTGTATATTATTCTTTTTCATCAAAGCCTTAAAGTCTGTATTATAAAACTCTTTTCCTCGATCGACGTGAAGGTTTTTCGGTATGCGTCCTTTGCTGAGAATTGACTCCATTGCAGCGGTGACATCTTTCCCACTCTTACTCTTCAATGGTTTGGCCCAGGCGAATTTCGAAAATATATCGATGACGGTGAGGAGAAATTTATGCTTGGAGTTGTGTTGTGCATATGCAGACATATCTACAAGATCAGCTTGCCACGTCTCATCCAGGCCACGTATATCCACATGTCGACGTGGATAGTTTCGCCGAGCTGGCTTATGCAACTCCTCCACCACAGCACGTTTCTTTTCACTCATTATTTCTCCCCTGCAACGCTTTTCATCATAGATTGAAGATAGTTGTTTGAAGGCTTTTTCCGCTTCTCACCGATTTTGACATCTTTTAAAAGTCTGACGTCACCGTTGAGATCCTTGATCGCACTTTTCAAATTGTCTATTTCAGCACGGAGGTTGGTGAGATCAACTTTTACACGCTTTTCAAGAGCCGTTATATTCGATTCAAAAAATTGTTTCGTTGAATCACGTAGTAAGACCGTGTTATGATTAGTCCCATCGATAAACGAACGGAGGTTTACAGCATCATCATCTTTTATCGGCGAACCAACATTGACCAGCCGTTTTCCTTCCAAATCATAATCACCGTCTGCTGTAGTCTTAAATCCAGCACCTGGTTTACCGGGAGGACCCGCACCACCTCTATTCAATTGGCGTCCGAACACATCGACGGTCATGTTGTGAATGCGTGAAAAAAAAGAGCTTGCACATGTTAATAAATGATTTTAGCTTCACGTAATTCCTCAATAATTGATATAATCTCGTTGGAATGGGAGGAGTTCCCGGCAGCTTGTGATGCGAGTAGTAGACGAAGACGATCCACTAGTTCATTCGGATCATCCCAATAAACATAGTCGAAAGAGGTATTTTTTCGTGCCACCTTATACGTGGGCACACCACCACCGCCACCTTTATGCCCGCCATTTTGCTCCAGTATTTTCGATATATAATTTTTAAATTTATAAGATTTATCATGGCGTATTGCACCATTACGTTTATAATATTTTCTATGAACATTCGTAGCAATAACAATTTTCGAGTAATCCTCCAAATCGTTTGGTGATACATATTTCAACTCAGGCTCTTTTTTGAACAACAACTCAACCAAGCCAATACGTTTCGAATACTTTTTGTCTCCAACATGAATATGATCATCTGCGAACTGAATCGGTGAGTTACCGATCATTAATTTATCATTTGCAAGATTTCGTACTCCATACATGACATCCAGTCTTGTTTTTTTATTGCTACGCAGCAGTCCCAGATATTCATGTATTAAAGCATTGGCATCTTCAGATGATTCGGCGTCATCGTCGTCGTCGTCGTCAGCTAAGGAGTCTGCATAGTTATCAGCATCAGCTAAGGGCTCTGCATCACCTTCAATTGCTTCATGCCAAATAGTATTAGAAGAAATGTCATGGAGCGCGCTGTTTTCTTCATGCTTCTCCTCCTCCTCCTTCTTGATATTCACTTTTTCATCCTTAATTTCATGCTTCAGATTTTTGTTATATGAAACCAGCTCCTCTAACGGTCCAACGATCGGTTTAAACACATCTTGCATTTTCTGCTGTGCAGTATCGCGACCACTTTTTAACTTTCGATGTTTTCGTCTAATCGCATCACTCGCCTTGGCAAGTTCACACAATACATCCTTTTCTCTCAAAAGTTCTTTGCTCTTCATGTTGACGCAAGCAAGTTAGACTTAAGACTGTCTCTCATACCACAATGAGCAATCATTTATTATCAATAGTTAGGAAAGAATCGAATCCTCTTCTATATCTACCGGCATTCAATTCACTGTCCTTGTCAATCGTAATAAATCCATACTTGTCCAACTTCCAACATTTTACACACATGTTTTTGAAGTATGTATAAGTCATATCCGTATTCACATGGTCATTATACACATGTTTAAGGTTCATATCATCCTGTTTAAATAGCACTACAAAATTTGCATTGTCTCTCACGAGATGTTTCGGAATACGAGTGTATGTTTGACAAAGATAAAAACTGTCTACAATCTCGTGTCGTCCCATGGAAAAAAACGCTCTCACATTATCCTGTTTTTCACATGCTATATCGTCGAAGATGAATATGGAATTTGGACGGGCATCACTTGGTGTGATAACTTGTTCATGCTCATTGAATGGAAAATATTCAACTCCGTCCACCGGTCGAAGTAATTGCTCGAGCAGTCTATATTTTGGCTGCTTCAGCGATTTAGAGTAGAGATATATGTTCTCAAATCTCAAACCATTTGGATGTATTAGCAGCGTGAGTAAAGCATTAGTTTTTCTACAATTCGATGGACCACAAAACACGGCACGAATACTGTCAGGTAGTATATTCCCATGACGCTTATTTTTCGTTGCACCACGACCACCACCACCATCAACAAATTCATCGAAGTTTATTATGGGGAGTTGACCACCTTGTTTCTTCGACACCATCTCTCATATGACTGATCGGAAAAATCGTATAAATGCGACTTTATAATGCAAATAATGCTCAGTCGAGTTGTAGCCGCCGGTGATGATTGTGCACCATAAACCTGGTAAAGGTTTAGTCAACAGTGTACTCAATAATCTCCCCGTGGAATTACATCTACCTGGCTACCAATATTGCGGACCTGGTACAAAATTGGTTAAACGTCTTGCCCGTGGTGATCCTGGCATAAACCCATTGGACGCTGCTTGCAAAGAGCACGATATTGCATATTCGAAAAATCGCGATAATCTAGAAGCGAGTCATTTGGCGGATAAAGTGTTGGCTGAACAAGCCTGGCAACGTGTAACCTCAAAAGACGCTAGTCTTGGTGAGAGAGCAAGTGCTTGGGCTGTGACAAACATTATGAAGGCAAAAAGGAAGTTTGGTTTGGGTATGAAGAGAGCGGTGAGAAAGCCGCAGAAGAGTGTTTGCCTGAAAAAGGTCATCAGTGCTGCGAGGAAAGCGATGATTCGTAGTGATGACCCTCGTAAAGTCGTCATGTCGGCATTAAAAGGTGCGCGTGCCTGTGTAAAAGGCGTTAAAGTACGCACATCTCGAATTCTACCTGTCCCCCGAAAAACCGGTGGTTTATTGCCTTTTCTCATACCCCTCTTCGCCGGCCTTAGCGCCGTTGGTGCATTGTCTGGTGGAAGTGCGGCAATAGCCAGCGCTGTAAATGCTGCTCAAGCGGCCAAAAAGGAATTGGATGAAAATAAGCGACATAACCAAACAATTGAGGCCATTGCTTTGGGTAAAGGTTTACACTTGAAACCGTACAAGCAGGGTCTAGGTCTTCACATCGGGCCAAAAAACGTATAATTACGCTACCACATCAACCCCTCACCGACATCGATTTGCTGAAGTATGCGAGAGCCATGAAAATTCGTAACTTTCGCGGTGTTTTCATGCGTGACACTTTACCTGCGGATGGACCTCTCAAGCAAGAATCAGCAATCGTGAATTTGGATGAAAATGTGGGACCTGGAACACACTGGGTTGCATATAAAAAGACTGGTCAAGGAGTCACATACTTTGATAGTTTTGGCAATCTCCCACCTCCACCCGAACTCATGAAATACTTCAATGTTGGTAGCGTTAAATATAATTATAAAAAGTATCAAGAATATGATACAATAATATGCGGACATTTATGTTTAAAATTTTTGTGCGGTCAACTGAATCGGCGAGGTGCATATGTGCTATATAAATGAAGATTATGGAGCAATGTGTTTAGTTCTAAAGTTGCGAGCAACATGGATGATAGTTTGACAATTACCATCAGTGGATCCTCCTCTGTTCTCGAGGCGCAATTTTTTCCCCCCATCGAACTATCACCCGACAAAAATTATACTCTTGGACTCGTTGAGCTGTTCACTTTCAATTCGATTCCAAATATCGATATTGGTTGCAATGAATTTCATGTTGGAACGCAAGTGTTGACCATTCCGACGGGTAGCTATGAAATAGAGGATATTGATAAATATTTGAAAGCTGAGTTGGTGCATAAAAACATACGAATTAACCTTAAGCCGAATAATAATACATTACGTAGTGAAATTGAGTGTAATCAACCAATAAACTTTACATCGAACAATTCCATTGGACCTCTGCTGGGTTTTGCATCACGTCGATTGGAATCCAATAAAAGACATGTGTCTGATCTGCCTGTATCCATTCTCAAAGTGAACGCCATACGTGTCGAGTGTAACATAACCACGGGTGCATATATCAATGGGCAAAAAGTTCATACAATTCACGAATTTTTCCCATCTGTACCAGCGGGCTATAAAATCATCGAAGTACCATCGAGCGTGATTTATCTACCAATCACGACTCGCCGAATCGACAACATACAACTTCGTATAGTCGATCAAGACGGAGATTTGATAAATTTCCGCGGTGAAGTCATCACCATACGACTTCATATAACATCCCGATGGGCATAGTTTACAATCATCGAATTGGTAATATTAATAAGTCAACATGGGATCGCGAAAGCAGTCATCGATCAACGCTCAAAGCGCTAACACCTCAAAACCTGCTACTCTTGAAGAATTTGGGTCTCAAAATTCGTGGAGTTCGCGAGTGAGAAATTATCTGCTTTGCTCGTTGTGCATCTGCTGTCTACGATGGAGGAGGAAATCGTAAACATTCAGACACCCATCATGTTTGATGAATCCATCATACATTATGAGGTTCATGCTCATCAACCATATGCATCGTCAACATACAACAATAGTGATGAAATACGTATTTCAATCCAGCATCAAGACTTATCGATTTTACCAAGCAAAAGTTCAATTCACATTTGCGGTAAACTAACAAAGGCGGATGGTACAGCGTTAGCTGCAACGAGCCTCGTCAACAATGCTATTTGTCATTTATTTGAGGAGGTGCGTTATGAACTTAACGCAGTTGAAATCGATCGTAATAAGAATGTGGGAATCACATCTCTTATCAAAGGATACACATCTCTTTCGTCGGCGAGGAGTGCAATGCTTGAGAACACCGGTTGGCTCGACGTTGAGGAGACGAAACAAATTGTCGACTTGGCAGGCAACTTTGACATATGCATACCACTGAGCATGCTGCTGGGCTTTGCTGAAGATTATCGAAAAATGGTGGTGAATGCAAAGCATGAATTGATTTTGACGAGATCACGTTCCGATGATAATGCAATAGTTCAACCAGCTGCTGAAGATTATAAAATTACACTACGAAAAATTGAATGGCTTGTTCCATATGTCACTGTAGCGGATAAACGGAAAATTCAGCTATTGAAATTTATCGCCAAAGATGCTCCAATTCCCATTAGTTTTCGTACATGGGAATTGTATGAATATCCAATGCTACCTGCCACATCGAAACATGTGTGGTCAGTCAAGACATCGACACAGCTGGAAAAACCTCGATATGTGATTCTAGCATTCCAAACAGGTCGAAAGAATAGAAAACAGCAGAATGCAAGTAATTTTGATCATTGCAACGTGACCGATGTGAAGCTATACTTGAATTCACAGTGTTATCCTTATGGCAACATGAATTTGAATATAGAACAAAATCAGTATGCAGTACTGTACGATATGTATACAAACTTTCAACCGATGTACTACAATAAGGAGGCTGAACCATGGCTTACAAAAACGGATTTTCTCAAATATGCTCCCCTCATTGTGATTGACTGCTCGAAGCAGAATGATTCTATCAAGTCTGGACCTGTTGATGTGCGCCTCGAATTTGAAACAAACGGAAATATCCCAGCACAAACATGTGCATACTGCCTAATTCTACATGATCGTATAGTTGAATACAATCCTGTGAGTTGTGGGGTGAGAAAATTGGTATAAAACCGTACCGATAACTCCTTCAGACAACAGTCATCATGGATTTTGTCATCGATCTACAAGGCTTCAAAGGGCCCATCGATCAGTTCATCCTTAAAGAAATTTCGATCATTCGTGCGGATGTGAAGAATGCTGAACCTCTCACACTATTCTTTGCACCACCATACGCATGGGATTGTCTGCCAGCAAAATACAAAACGTCAAATAAATGGTTGGAACGCAATTTCCATGGATTATCATGGGATTTCGGTGTTATACCTTACGATGCGGCAAAAGGAATAATTGAGACCATCTTACGCGGTGCTCATGCCATATTCGTGAAAGGCTGTGAAAAGTCTTTATGGCTGGCGAGCTTCTTGGACCTGTCGACGGAGATTGTCAATATGGAAACCCTGGACTGTCCATCGTTGAAAAAAATGTTGAGAAATCCATCGAAATGCGACTACCACACCGACAAATTCAATTGCGCACGAATGAATGTGAAATCATTGCAAAGCTGGTTATTCGTATATCATGCATTATGTAATAGAGGGATCTTTGAATAAACAGAAACATTTTTATATTACATGTGTAATTTTTATTTATACAATATTCCTCCTCCTCCTCCTCCTCCTCCTCCTCCTCCTCCTCCTTTACCGTAACATACATTAATTATTTAGATACATTTTTTCGTTAAGAATATTAGACTTCTCTTTGACAAAACTCAATAGCGTTGCAAGTGCCACCGAGATACTTCATGTAAAGTTGCCCACAGTGAGCTGTTTCCAGGAGTTTCTCGAATACCGCAGGATTTTGGTCGAATGCCTTGACAACTCGTGGTGGCAGGAATACGGCGAATTCATTCCTGATTTCAGCAACGTATTTTTTTCCCCATTTAGTGTTTGCTGTCCGCACGTCCGAGATGAGATACTCCTCGTTGACTGTGAGGTCTTTCAGCTTCTTGGCAGGAAGATACTCAGACTGCGCGATGATTTTATTGAGTGCGGAAAAATCCATCGTACTATGGATGTAGTATTAGATTGAAAGAGCAAGTCTTGACTCAACTTTACGACGATGTGAACTGATGCTTTTTTTTTCGGGCTCCGCTATTTCTAGGTCTTCATCTACCCCTTCCCTGGAACTGAATCATCCCCTACTACACATTTTCCAACGTTAAAAACAGGTTCAAACTTGATCGACGCTCTCATCGATGCAGCCTCCCTCGTCCCACACCGGCTCATACGTGTCATTCATTTGATCTCACCGACAAACACCTGCAATCTGAACTTATTCAAGCACGTTCTTCAGAGCATTTTTTACAGTTTGATCTCACCGACAAACACCTGCAATCTGAACTTGTTCAAGCACGTTCTTCAGAGCATTTTTTACAGTTTCGACGAAGAGGTGCTGGACCGTCGACATGATCATGCATCGACGATGTGTTCCAATGTTTGATGCAACGACGTAATGATTCAATCTCACCATCGGATTTGTAATATTCTGGTAAACGATCCCACAGAATATCAGTATATTCTCCAAAGTATTTTTTAAAGATGGTTGGAGATATAATTTGAAGCTCCTCCGATGTCATTTCACGGGGATTTTTGGTGCGTAGAATGGCGTAGATGTTTACAAGTCTTTCCATGATAAAACACTTTTCACAATTTCGACGTCTGGGTCTAGGAGCATCAATATGACTTCGCATCCAGGGTGGATTGAAATGATCGAAACACCAGTGATACGATTGCACTTCAACATCACACTGCAAATACTCGGGTAAACGATCCCACAGCACAGGAATGAAATTACTATAATGTCTCAGGAGCAAAGCCTTCGGAATAGATTCGAGCTCATTTTCCGTTAACGTCCAGGGTTCTTTCGCCGGATGGATTGCATACATACTCGCACACCTTTCCATCTTGAGCTCAACTTGTGAAATGATTTTTATATTTCTTCCAAGTCTTTCTGGGCCAGGTCGTGGTGAGGTGTATGCGAAGAGGAGAGTGTAGTAGTCAATCCAAGGGACCTTTTGACATCCTCGCGAGGTTTTTGAGTAGACGGGCCAGGAAACTCGGTATTTAACTCTTCTTGCAGATTGAGACGATTCAGCCCTTTACTCTGAGATGGGAGTCTCATCTTCGATTTGGAGGACATCGAATGAGGAGTCGTGAATGGTCGAGCCATGTGATTATTTGACAGATTTCTCCTTCGTTTCCAGTACAAGTTCTTGACACACCGTCGTCTTTGGTGTATAATTTGTTTTATAATACAAATACACTGTGAACCGATTCAACTCGAAACGTAACAATCTTATGCGTCCTCTCAACTAAATCTATCGCTTCCCAAATTTCCCAGATTCACTCAATAAAGTATAGAGTGGGAAACTAAACTAGAGTATTTGATTGGTTCAAGAATGTTCCATAGTATTGTTTGAAATGCTCCTTCAAGCATCTTTTTTCATTCATTCTCTCTCTCGCACTCATATATCTTTCCATCTGGTTGCCTCCCTCATTCTCACTCTTTCATCATTATTCTTCAAAGCATCTTACCCCTTCCATCTCTCTTCCAGACGCATTGCCCCTTTCTAGGCCTACAGCTGGGTCAGGTCGCGTCCAATCTCAATCATCTAATAGTTATTTTTTTTTTGTTTACTTCACGTTTACTTACAAACCAGTACTTTTCACAGTACTGGGTTGAACCTAAATTGAAAAAAGAATGCGGCATTTCAGTAAAAATTCTTGAAATGCATCTTGTGAGAAACAATGACTCAATCATGGGAAATACAGGTGTCGGCATCTTTCGTTTTACTGAATTATACCATGAAAAGTCTTCCTACGTCTTTGAAACGAAATTGAATTGTGACGGGTGTGTCACAGATACCCCGCAACGTCTGAATTTTTTTTTTCTCGGGGACTAGTCTATGCCCCTTTTTTTTTTTCCTACTGCACCGGTTATTGCAGGTTCTTAGCAATCCTCCCCCAAGTGGTCATTTCCACAGAATTTTTTTTTCGTTTGGGAAAAAAAAAAGGTAAGAGTTTCCAACTTTTTCTCAAGAAAACTGTTGGAAGGAATGCAATACTTACGAATAGATGAAGTTTCAATAGTAGGTAACCCATACCCCACTCCTCTTTCTGTAAAGTCTTTAGAAGGGCATTTCCCTTACGCCAAAAAAAAAAATCAGTCCTCAAAAAAAACCTGTCGGTGACATTACAACTTGCAACAGTTCAATTTTCGCCAAAAACTATAAAAAATGTCGGGAAATTTCGAATCGGGCAAAAGTGTGGTGGAGATCATCGATCTCGTTAGTGATGATGAAGTGAATTATGAAGATAATGAAAATATGGTTATCGACATCGCCGACGATGATGTCGAAATTATTAATTATGTCATTAATAATGATCGTGATCCAAGTGTGCCGAGAATCGATCCCATGATTGTCGATATCTCCGACGATGATTACGACAATCACGACGGACATGGTGAAAATGTGCGAGCTCATCGTAATGATGGTGATGATCAAGATGATGCTGGTGACGATGATGACGATGATGACGATGATGTTAATGACGAGGATGTGAACAACATCCTCAACGAACTGGAGCATGATTTTGCATACTATGGCCGGGACGTTGAGTTCCACGAGATTGAGCCTGCGGAGGCGATTGAATCGGATGAAGGATTCGAATCCGATTCTTCCGTTGACGAGGGGGAGTCGATACATCGGCGACTCCCGCGACCGACGGCACTTGCGATTACACCAGCAACGCGGACCTGTCGGATAATATCTTATTATTCAGATCGGATGAATAATAGGATATGTCACGACTGTTTTTCTCGGGACCCGGAGGTCTATGGTCGCGTTGAGAGCTACGCCAACCATCTTGTGGGCCCGTATAATATACTGGAGGATTCTTGGTGTCATAATTGCGATCGGCCCCTTTCCATTTTCATGGCATACGACACTTGTTTGCATTGCAAAAATAATGGTGAGTAATTGTGTCCTTTAATTCATTACCCCTTTCTTCATGAAAAAAAAAAAAAAACATAAAATTAAGAATGGGGGGGCATTTTTCTGTTCCAGGAGATGGAGTCCCATAAAATTGAATATTGAAAAAAAAAAATAGTTTTTAATTGAATTAAAAATTGTGACTGATGAATATCCAATTCATTTTAAAATCGAATTTTATATAAATTTGTATTTCCAAATATTCAAATTAATTTTGTTTTATAATAAATTATGGAAAAGAGAAGTGTAAAAAAAAAAAGTGTTAAAAAAAAAATTTATATATTCTTTCACCCCATCTTTTCATCTCTTCCTTCCCCCCCCCCCTTCTCACACCATTCTTCCGTCTCTCTCTCTCCCGCCCTCACTCAACCATCCCCTCCACAAACCCCCTCCCCCGCAACAGTCCCTTCCCCGCACCGCAGCGTTCCCCGTACCGGACCCCGCGCTCCCTCGTCCCCGCACCCCCCCTGAGATCCCTGAGTTAGAACCGGCCTAGCTCATATACTGACTTTACACCGTTCGGAAGACATGTTGGTTGACGGCTGCCGTGATTCCGGAGGTTTTGCTCATCTGAATTCAAAAAATCAAACGGCATTTTAATTTGTAGGCCTGAGACTATCGCTGGAACTAAAGTAAAGTAAAAATATGGAAAATTGAATTTTTGGCACGATTTTAAAAGTCGAAAAAACGACGAAACTTGAAACTTAACATTTAAAACCATGCCAAAAATTCTATTTTCGATATTTTTACTTTATTCTAGTTCCAGCGATAGTCTCAGGTCTACAAATTAAAATGCCATTTGACTTTTTGATTTTAGATAAGCAAAACATCCGGAATCATGGCAGCCGTCAACCAACGCATGAGTGTCTTCCAAACGGTGTAAAGTTGATTCAGCTCGTTATTTTTGTTTGATAAAATTCTGAGGGACTGTAAAAATATTAATAAATGTGTGGTAAAAATTCAAAGATAATGTGTTTTAATGGTTCATCAAAAAAAATTCCCAAAAAAGGCGAAAAAAAATAGCTGTCACATGGGATGACTCCGTTAAACCTTTTTACAGAAAAATGTGATAAATTCGTGATTTTGTATTAATTTTTTTAAAGATTTTAGAAAGATTCAAAAAAGAGAATACTCTAAAGGAAATTTGTATGAATTTAGATTATCTATCTATGAAAATTTTGTTTATGCAATATGTTAATAACTTTTTAGAATTATTATCATTGGAAAACAATGTTTGTAAAGTATCGAAGATGGCGGAATTTTTCCAGATTTTTGTTTAATTGCCAAGTTTCTGAATTCTGATTCAATAAAATTATTGGCTGAAAAATATATGTGTGAATTCATCTTTAACTATACAACAACGTTTTATAATCGAAAATCGTAAATGTAAAAATTTTAACCAATATAATTATTCGGTAAGATATTGAATCGTTCGTTTTATTTGGTGACACAGGTACACGCATTTTGTATTTTGTCTTAACCCTTGCTTGCCACCTAGGGGTGGATTACACCCCAGCCTCCGTTTGGCAAGCGTGTTACTCCACGGAGGTGTGGCAAGCAAGGGTTAATATTGGAATGAGACTTTGTTCGTAACTTATTAGTCACTCTAATTCACTGACGCGGCTAATTGCATAGCGTCATTAACAATATCCAATTTAATTAATTAAAAATAAAAACATTTATTAATAATTTCATTTTCTATTTTTTTATTCTATATTTAGTTGCATTTAATTAATTGTTCCGTTTTTGTCAGAGGCTTGAGCTGAATTAAGGCAACTTCTCACTTTACAATTTAAAAAAAATCGATTTTTTTTTTATTACATTTTTCGAAGGTATACATATCCAAAAGTATGACACTAAAATTTTATGAAGATCGGAGGAATCTAACTGCATTTTTGTGTGACCTTTACTTTACTACCTGAGCACGTTCGTCTGCTCCGCTCGGAGGGTAAACGCGTTTTTCTCGAAACAACGTTTTTCGACGGCTTGTTGATAAAATCTCCGAAACTACTGAACCGATACTTATGAAATTTTAACCATATATTCTTTGCAACTATAGCTATAGCGCATAAAAGGATTTTTTTAATTTTGATATTTACTATTTTTTTTGCCAAAAACGGTGAAAAAAAACGTTTTTTTTTGTTTTTTCGAAAAATGTCCGCCATTTTGTTATTTTTGCATATATCAAAAATCGTATGATATGCGCTATAGTCATTAACATACTGAATCTAAAACCGTTTGATTCTTTCGTTTCAGATGATCCATCTCCGAGATTTCATCAACAGTGCGGACCTACAATTTTTTTAGGACATTTTTTTAACTACCATTTTCGTATATAAATAGTGACTCAAATAAATAAATTTTTTTCTATATATTTCGAAAATGTATTTATTAAGTGTAACAACTTTTATATCAATATCTATAATATAAACCTATCAAAAAAATTCATGAAAATAGCCTTTTTTTAGCGTCTAAAGTCAGAAGTCGCCTTAATTATGCTTAGGTCCATTTGAGGTTTGATTGAAAAAATTTCACCCATCCGAAAATGTCTTGATTAAGCCAAATAAAAAAGTTTGCAATTTCTTTTATGTAAAAAAAATGACTAAAATAATTATCATACGTCATCATAATATTAATACTTATGATTCCTAATCATATTAATAAGAAAAAAATTGCCACACCAATGAACGTTTATTTTGAGAAATCGACAAATCGCTTAGAAAGAAAATGAAATTTTTTTTTCGGCCGTGAAAGGTCATGCAATATTGGTAGTAGTGATGGTTCCACATCAAAACAAGTCGAAAGGTAAATGTTGGGAAAGTGATCCCACCCTCCAAGAGAGATGGTGGTGGGGAGAAAGGGTAAGGGGAGGTCCCCCCCAACACAATCCCGAAGAGAAATGGCGGCGGTCTCCCCCTCTTTATTTTTAATTAAAAAAATTGAAAAACTCACAGTAAGGAAGCCTATTGATTAAGATTCTGTCTCAGGAAAATCGGCGTCTGCGATCAGAAACATGTTTCGCATGGTCCGAAAAAAGCCGGAATTCTCTCACAATATTCATATTGTCGCTTGAATAAATATTCCGCTATATACAGCGGCCAATATTTTGAAATCCGACCGTATACGGAAGAGTATGGAGAGATCTGCGAGGCACAGCACCTCGCAGATCTCTCCATACTCGCTGGATGTTTTGGGTATAGGCATGCATATCGGGATCTACAAAGTTGATCTTGCGGTTTACGGTCAAGTGTTTGAATCCTTATGGCGACAATACGACGACGATGAACTTTGTAAACAAAGGCGATGACGAGTGTACTTCTAAATATACCCGTAACAAAAATAATACAGCAATACAGCAATACATGATTATTCAAAACGAAAAATTCATTCGCATATTTTTGCAAACTTTGACGGCTTATATTTTTTAAGGGGGCGGGGGGTGACCGACCATGCGATACGTGTTTCTCATTTCCTTGACAATTTTCCTGAGATGGAATCTTAATCCATGGGCTTCCTTACTGACAAGGGATGGTCGGCTACTCGTCGTCACCGATTTCGTCCGGATTCACAGTATATGTAGAGCTTGACTAGAAATGAAAGTGACGTAAGTGGAAGCTCCAGATGGCCAAGCATTTAGAAAATAAATTTTTTGTTGAGGATCGGTCAATACATAAGTCTTTTATGTTAGCATAATTTCCAAGCAGTGGTTGGGGCACAGCGGCAAGAGTTCGTAATGCGAGGGTCGCGAGTTCGAGTCCCCGCGCGGAAACTTTTTTTTTCTTTGATTCCTTTTCAATTTTTACGATACTTACGCCATAAATGAACCGAAATAATACGTAATGTATTGTATTTATTTATATTATCACAAAAGGCATAGGGCGTCATTATTTTAACAGGCGCATAATCATGGAAAATTTGGGATTGCGAATAACTTTCCAAGAAGGAATTATGATTAAAGCATACTCGAGAACTTCGTATGCGCCAGTTAAAATAATGACGATCTATGACTTTTGTGATAATATAAATAAATACAATACATTATGTATTATTTCAGTTCATTTGTAGCGTAAGTATCGTAAACATTGAAAAGATGCCAAAGAAAAAAAAGCTTCCGCACGGGGACTCGAACCCGCGACCCTGGTATTACGAATCCGAACTCAGGCCGCTGCACCAACTACTGCTTGGAAATTATGTTAATATAAAAGATTTGAAATTTTCAAAAAATCAATTTTTTTTTATTACGGATTCTTAATCTACATGTAAGTAGAAATAAATCTGTCGAAGCGTTTCCCGGATTTCGAACGTTTACGATATTTTAAACGCGTTTGAAGTTGACACCGTCAGCGCGCTCTGACCGTCTCAGTGGGGCGCCCGGCTAGCTAGGTTCCTGCAGGTCTCAGCGCGTCTGATGCAGGTATACAGAGCCTTTTATGCTTAGAAACCTTTGAATAGGGTCCCTACTTTCTCCTTTATCGATTTTCCAACGGTTATTTCAGTCTGGCTTCGGCATTGAAAGCGAAAACATCGTAGCGTCTGTGTTTTTTGTTTATCGTTATTTTCAAGTAATTTATCGAAAATTTGTGCACCATATGCCTCGAAAGGGTACAAAAGATCATCCGAAACAGTACGGGCGCAAAATATCGCATCCGCAACCTCCTAATCGCTGGGAATTTGAAAAGAGCAAGTCGTTCACAAGCACGTCAGCGCAGAACATTTTCAAAGTGGCAAATTGGGAAGTTATGAACTAAGTGTTGATTCAGTGTACTGCTTTTTGAACTTCGTATTAGTTTTTAACTTTTTATCCGATAACGTTTTGTGTAAAGAGTGCAACGGACGAATCGCTTTTTCCATGCGTGATCGACGAGGCATCGGTTTCAAACTGAATTTAAAATGCGAGTGCGGGGAAAAAAGTGTTGCTTCGTGTCCACTTATCGGTAAAGCTTATGAAATAAATCGCCGAATCGTGTTTGTTTTCCGTTTATTAGGCCTCGGAATAAACGGTTTGAGCAGGTTTTGTGGCATGATGGACATTTGCAGCGGGATGACGACCACAATATATTACGCTTGTGTAGAAAATATACGAATCGCGACGAAATCGGTTTACGACATGGTTCTGAAGAAAGCTGTAGCAGAGGAGAAGAAAGAAAACGTTTCTCGAGGACTACAGGAAGATCACTTCATCGTTTCAGGAGATGGCACGTGGAAAAAGAGAGGGTTTTCATCTCTCATTGGCGTGACTAGTCTCATTGGATACTACACCAAAAAAGTTGTCGACGCCATAGTCAAATTGAAGTTTTGCCAATCTTGCAGCTTTTGGGAGAAAAAAAAAGATGAAGATCCTGCTGGTTACGATGAATGGAAGGAAACACACGTGGAAACTTGCACCGCAAACCACGACGGTTCCGCAGGAAAAATGGAAACCGACGGAATCACCGAAATGTTTCTCCGATCGGTAGAACTGCACGGAGTCAAATACGTCACTTACGTCGGGGATGGTGACAGTAAAATGTTTAAGGGATTGCTTGAAGCCAATCCCTATGATGACATTACTGTAAAAAAAACAGAATGTATTGGTCACGTCGAAAAAAGAATGGGAACGAGATTGAGAAATATGAAAAAAGGAACCAAGGGACTCGGAGGAAAAGGGGCAGGCAAACTCACAGATAAAGCGATCGGAGAACTCACTAAATACTATGGCCTTGCTATCCGCCGAAATTCACATTCTGTGCAAGCCATGAAGGACGCGATATGGGCCACGTATTACCACAAGAGCTCCACGGATAAAAAATCCCAGCATGAGAAGTGTCCACCAGGAGAAAACAGCTGGTGTACGTGGCGTAAAGCTGAAGCGTCGGATACTTTGTCTTTATATAAGCACAAGGCTCCTCTTAGTGACACTGTTCTGAAGGCCATCGAGCCAATTTACAAAGACTTGTCGTCGGACGATTTGCTCGAAAGATGTTTGGGTGCTCATACTCAAAACAGTAATGAGTCACTTAATAAAATGATTTGGATGCGTGCGCCCAAACATCTTCATTCCGGCGCAGATGTGGTCAATATTGCCACGGAATTAGCAGTGATTATCTTCAACGAAGGTGAGGAATCATTGTTAATTGCCATGGATCTCATGGGTGTCCGGATTGGCACATCCGCCGAGAGCTGGGTCCATTCACGGGACAAAGCAAGGATAGAGCGCGCGGAGAGGCAGGTGACTGACGCAGCGAAAAAGGCCCGGATTGAGCAGCGGGAGATGTTAGCGGCTCAACATGAGCAGCTAGAAGAAGAGGAGGGATGCCTCTATGGACCAGGCATTGCCGATTAGCGGTAATTATAAACACATTTGTGTAAACACATTACAAAACTTTAAACGCGTTTTTCTCGAAAACACGTTTTTAAAAATGGCTGACATTCTCTTGACCGCTATAATTAACATATCGACCTGAAATTTGGAGAGCATACTCAGAAAATATGTCTTCACGGAATGACGGATCGTTTTTTCGATAGATACATTTTTGCATTTATTATTTATCTTTTTATGCGAAAAAAAACGCGAAAATTCGATTTTTTTTTTAAATTGCCGCCATTTTCCGAAATTTGTACTAAACGAAAAACCCATCCGTCATTCCATGACCAAAGGGTCACAGATTGATAATATGCCGGGCAGTGATGTCAGCCGTTTACCTCCCGCGATTTGAGGACCTGTTTTCGCGGAGCTGCAACGGCCGCCATTTTTTTTTTTTATTTCTTAACGTTCTGTATATCATGAATAAAAGCAAGAAAAAAACCGCACTCAAAAAGCTTTACTCGTTTCCTTTAAAAAAAATAAAATGTAAACACCTGAAATATGGCACTCCAAGGACAAAGTCTCCCTTAACGAATAGCTAATTATTTTGAAATATGTGCTCTTAATTGGATGATTTCATGTAAGGTTTGAAGTGGTAATATTTTTTGAAATTCTTTCCGGCGGGATGTCCTACTTTACCCGCTTCTGTCCTGTGATGTGTGTCAAATATGGGGAATATTGTTATTTCTGAAACGCTAAACTTTATAGCAGACATTTTTTCTATCACATTATCATTTTTATATTCCTATAAGATAAAAATACTTTGAAAAAGTAAGAAAAGAACGCCAAGTATTAAAAAATCGCGACCTTAGCTATAAAATTATTGCTCTATGTTCTTGTTATTAGGTTAAAATAAAAACTATATTTTGATTAATAGCATTAATTTCTTTTTTGTTATATGCAAAAAATTACTCAACTGCAAAAAAGGCTACTCAATATTTTTTGTCCTTAATTTCCAAAAAGAACTATTCACATTCATTTCCTTTTCGTAATACGCAAAAGGTTACTTCACCTCAAACAAAAATTAAAAA